>JAAGNO010006574.1:57166-78095 GCA_033439905.1 Ceryle rudis | reverse complement strand
TTGCTATTTTTAAACCACATCTTATGAAGTCAGTTCATACTGTGAAAGTTTAAGGGACATTTTCTCAGTTTTTGAAACTGGATTAAAAATAACATTTTTTTTTTCCTGTTTCCGTAGTAGTATAAAATGATCTTACAGAGGGCTTAATTTGTAATAAGTCTAAGATGCACAAACTGAAGGATGAATGTAAAGAGAATAAAGACTACCAGAGGTGCTGTACGCTTATGCAGAAACAGTAATTTAATCTCCGTAGGTCAGAAGCAGAGTAAGCAAAGCTTATATGAAATGTAAAAATGTAAGGGGAGAAGACCTCTTCACTGTATAGAATAGTATGTGCACATAAATGTGGATAGAGTGACTATAAGACTTGCATGTGTCGGGGACAAGGGGATTGTGGGGAATAAAGTGTTTAAAAAAAAAAAAGTAAACAAATTCCTAATACTATGCCTGAAGCAAATGATTAAGGTACTAGACAAACAACATTAAACAATTTCCAGAGAAGATAATGTACTGTGGCATCCCTGGAGCAAATTGGCAAAAAAAAAAAAAATTCCATTAGGACTTTGAAAGTCTGGAATGAGCTTTAGGCATAGATAATGTATTTTAGTTTTAATGTTACAGAGGATCCTATACTTAAAAATGAAAGCAATAATACAAATGAAAAACAAGGCACACTGATAGATGAGTTATTTTTTTCTTGAATAAAAAGTGTTTTGGAGACTCAAGCTGTGTTTAGGTACAGCAAAATAGTTAATTAGCAGTAGAAGGGTAATTTTGGAACATGATACTGAAAATAGATGTTGGCAAGTGCAAGAAAAACAATTTTCAGTAGAGTTGGGGCAGAAGTAGTTACATAGAAATAGTAGACAGTGCCATTCAGAATCAAATGCAGAGCAAGAGATTACCAGTAAATGAAAGAGGATTTAATAGAAATTTATGTGTTGATAGCACTCTGCACACCAGTGCAGCAGAGGTTATTTCAGACTTCATGAAGGAGACTGAGTGGTATTGCTAAGACATCCCCATATAAAAGTGAATATATATCATGCTAAATAACACTAAACAGTGTTAATATGCTTAGGATGCTTGTGATGTATAGAGATAGATAAATGAGAAAACTTTGCCTTAGGTTTTTCCCTTTTTATATTTGAGCATTGCACAGTTTGGCTGATGAGCTCAATCTAGGTTGATTCCATGGAACAAACTGAGCTTGCCTGACTTTGAAAAGGTTATTTTTACTAAAGGGAACATGAAGAGGCTTCAGTGGGACAGATCAGTGGTAAAAAGTCAGAGACCTGGTCATTATTTCCAGCTCTGATAATAGTCAGCTGTGTGTCACTTTGAACATGATATTTTAACATGGTCAGTCTGCGCCCTGACCTCAGTTAGAAAATGCAAATCCTTTGGGGCAGGGACTCTATTTTTATTCTCTTTTAAATTTATTGTTAGTGTATCAGTCCACACAGAATTCACTTTAACCAGTACTAAACAAAAATAATAAACATGTCCCACTTAGCTCTAAGGGGTTAGTTTGAATCTGTATTCTATTCGGAAATGTATTTTTATTACTTAAAACATACTGACCTTGAATAAGATAATGCAAATTTTGCTTTTCAGTATTCATATATATGAGCCAAACCTGCAAGTTCATTCTTAACAATCATGAAAATAGAAATCTCTGTGCACACATTTGATTTCTATGCATATACACTGAATGCATGACTACTCTACTTTAGAACCAACATTTTATGTTTTGTTGATGTACATATGATTTCTGGCTTGTGTGAAAGAAATAAGTAGGAATCACAAGATGATTCGATTATTTTTTTTTCTCTAAAAGCAAACAACACTGAAACTTGCTATATATTCCCTCTACAACTGAAGTCCCATGGAAGCTGAGAAGGAAAAAAAGGAAAAGAGGGAGTTGCATCTGTGTAAAAACTGGATTAAATCACCTGTTTATTTTTAAAATAAAATCATTAGGTATGGAAGTACATTACTATCTGATAACTTTTCTTAAGCTTGATGTTTCTATTTTGGTGTGTGCTTGCTAGCATGAATAGTCTTCATCAGCTTTCTTTGAGGGATGGGCTACTTGAGTACATTAGCATTACAATTTGTCCATTTGTGATTGTTTTCCTACAGTAGAAACTGATCTTGAGGTCTTTCTGTACTAATTTTTATAATGTTTTACTTTGTCAGAGTGATGTAATAGCAAAATTTCTAATTGACAGTATGTGGAATCCTGGAGTGCTTGTTAGAGGAACAGCTTAGCTAGGCTAGTGTAAAAAATACCTCTAAGATGTGGATTTATTATTCAAGTAATGTAATTTGTATGTGGTAGATGCATGTTTGTGAAAGCCATTCTACTTTGTTGTATGTTGCTTTAAAAGTTTTGAAGCCAATGCTTGTGAAAATTTAATTTGAGCACCCTGGAGAAGAATGAATATGGGTGGATCAAGGAACATATCATTTACTCGACCAAAGGCTCAAAGTTCAAAAGCAAACCAAAAAACTACATTTAAGAATCTGTTGCTATGTTTTAAAACTGTTGCAATTTCAAATCTAGAGAGATTTCTATTTTCATATAAATAATTTATGCAAGAAATATTCAAAACTATGCAGCCTGTTAAAAAACACTGGTGTGACTACAGGCTTCTTTGAAATTCCTAATGACTTCATTGCTAACACGTTAGAATCTGCTGAGGAGTTTTTGTAGATTTTGGGCAATTCTGCGGTATTTGAAATAGAAGTGTTAACTTTACAATTGGTTAATCTGCAAATAGCTTTAATCTTTAACTATGAGATTTAAATCATGTTAATATAAAAACTAGTATATCTAAATTAGTAGAAACTTACTGTAATAGAGTTGTACTGTGCAGTTTTATGGGGAGTAAGTTAAACACACTGAAATCTAAAGCTCACTAAAATAGCTGTATTTTTTTTCATTTTTGCAGTAAGCAATACAGTTATTCATACTGTTTACACCAAATAACATTAGAATGGGGAACTGTCAATCATGTATGAATCTATTTATTTTTTTTTCCATTTAGGGTAACAATTCTATAACATAGAATACATAGTGTTTGTGAATTAGAAGGCTTTCTGATTGTAAAATATTTGTCTGTTATTATATGTGTATATATTTGCACATGATCGAATTGCTGTAGATTAGTGAGGTGCTGCTTGTGAGTTGAGGTAATGCTATGCCCATTTTTACTTGGGTTTCTGCATTATCTAGGAGCACTGACATGGTCAGGTAGTTACAGTGAAACAGCTGGTAAGCCAGCCTTCTTTTGTTATGAATTGGTGTTGCAGCTGTTGATGTCCTGTTTTTTATTTCTGAATTTAAAGGTTATCCCACCAAAAGAATGGAAGCCAAGAAAACATTATGATGATATTGAAGATCTGGTGATTCCTGCTCCAATTCAGCAAATGGTCACTGGCCAGTCGGGCCTCTTCACACAATACAACATTCAGAAGAAGCCAATGACAGTGAAGGAATTCAAGCAGCTGGCCAACAGTGACAAGTATGTAGATGAGGGGTCTTGCTTAGACACAAATTTGTTCCCATCTTGTGGTTTCTTTGAATTGTGCTGAGCAGATGGTAATTTTTTCACTTACTCTGTAAAACCTTTCCTGTCTCCTAAGTTTTGGAAGGGTACGACAATATGAATCTTCTTTGTGTTTCTGGTGTTGAAAGCATCTGGTACCATGGCAGCAAGAAATTATCTGAAAAACCTGACATGATTTCTGTCTACCTTGTTTTCTTTCTGTTCTGATAAGTGCTTATGTGGAAGATAATGAAGATGATACAGACTTACATCTGAGGTTTTATTTTGAGTACAACTATTAATGTTTAATTTTTTTTCTTGGCTATTAATATTTAATTTTTTTTTTGGCCTAGATACTGGAATGGCCTATCATCATGTAATTCTTAAAAAACTCAACATCTTTTTTTAATTTGTCCAGAAGTTTTTGTATTAACCTAAGAGAACCTGACTGCATATAGAAAATGTCTATGTTCTGACTATGGCAAGATGTATATTAAGGAAAAGAAGAAAGGCTGTGAAGGACTAGGCACTATAATGAAAAGTTTCAGATAGGTTTTCAGTTTCCAGGAAGAGGGAAGAGATAAAAGGAATTCTTCCCCATTCTTTTAGCCTCATAAAAAGAGTATCTGTTTAATACCTTTATCAATGATCTGGAGGAGGGGATTGAGAGCATACTCAGTAAGATTGCAGACAAGTGCAAGTTAGGTGGGTTGATCTGCCTGAGTGTAGGGAGGCTTTACAGAGTGATTGAGACAGGCTGGATTGATGAGCCAAGGCCAATGGTATGACATTCAACAAGGCTAAGTGCTAGGTCCTGCACTTGGGTCACAAGAACTCCCTGCAACACTACAGGCTTGTGGAATAGTGTCTGGAAAGTTCAAGGACCTGGGGGTGTTGGTCGACAGCCAGCTGAATGTGAGCCAGCCATGTGCCTAAAGAAATAGTGTGGCCAGTGGTACTAGGGAAGTGATCATCCCCTTGTACTCAGCACCGATGAGACCACACCTTGAATACTGCATTCTGTTTTGGGCACTTCACTGCAAGAAAGACATTGAGGTGCAGAAGCAGGTCCAAAGAAGGGCAACAAAGGTGGTGAAGGGTCTGCAGCATCCTATGAGGAGCAGCTGTTTAGCCTGGGAGAAAAGGAGGCTGAGGGGAGACCTTATTACCCTCTACAACTCCCGAATGGAGGCTGTAGTGAGGTGGGGGTTGGTCTGTTCTCCCATGTAACAAGTAATCGGACAAGAGGAAATGGCCTGGCATTATGCCGGGGAAGGTTTAGGATGGATATTAAACTGAATTTCTTCACTGAATAGTTTGTAAAGCACTGGGGTTGGCTGCCTAGAGAAGTGGTGGAGTCACCATCCTGCAGGTATTAAAATGGAGTGCAGGTGTGGTGCTTAGGATCATGGTTTAGTGGGGGACCTGGCAGTGCTGGGTTAGAAGTTGGACTTGATTATCTTAAAGGTCTCTTCCAACCAAAATGATTCTGTGATTACATGATTCTGTAATAAATTAAAATTCAGTATTTTCTTAAAACTGGCCCGAAATAGTTTCTGGAAGGTGAGTCAAAGGATTCTATATACAAAAGGTATTTGAATATTAAGAAGGAAGGTAGCCTGACCTAGAGTGAAGGAATTTATCTCATAAGTTAATTTGAGAAATTAAGAGGTAAGAAGAGAAGTTATCAAGATCAGGAAAAACTAGGGTATGAAAATTATTTCTTCAGTTACTGCTACAGAGGAGAATAAAATATAAAACCTGTATGACAATTGATGTAATTTTCTATGATAGCTGTTCATATATGTTTAAAGTTTACATTTGATTAACCCATGATAAAATGAGAAATGCTGATTACTTGGAAGAGTCTGATAATGCAAAAACAACCTGAAGATTTTAATATGTATTATGTAGTTAAGTTTATAATAGTTTTTATTATGGAAGATATTTTGAAGTCTTTCTGGATTTAATTTTTTTCCTGAAATCAGCTTACAACTTTGTTTATCACATAGGTAAAGTCAAGAACAGTTGGGAGGGCTCATCTATTGTTAACTGTAGGTCTTTCTAATTATTTATCACTGCTCCTGAGAAAATGTGTCATACGACCTCCCATGACACTCTTAATGCAGTCTATATTTCTTAAACTATTAAGTTGCTGAAAGTACCTGTTGTCCCATAATAAAAATTTTGTACCTTAATGAGGAGGACTTCTCTGTTAAAGACTTGTGAGTATTGTGATGTTAAACATTCATAGCCCCTCTCTCTTTCCCAAAGGAAATGGTTAGTTTAAATCATAGTTACCTTTAAAAGGATGGTGCATGCTCAGTCTAATGCCTTGCATGTCTTACTTGTTTAGGCATTCTCAATTCACCATTGAATCAAGGTGCTTCTCCTCCTTGACCTCTGGGAAATATAATAATCAAGATAATTGTGTTATGGCAACTGAGTTTATGTATCTGCATTACACGATGCCAAGCAGAAATGTGATCTTATTTCTGGAGCTATATCATGAGAAATAATTAAAGCAACTCTATTGCTGCGAATGCTTTGGTTAAGATGTGTTTTGCTAACTTGCTTGTCTATGTTCTGTGTTGCCACATGATGTAAATGTACCTAGTCTGCTTAATTCTTGTATGTTTGGATTTTCTTTCCGATAGTTCAAATGTAGGAAGTTGGCAGGGCTAATGTGAAACTTTACTTCTCAGAGTTGCAGTAATAGGGGAACAAGTATTCTTTTTTGAAGACCTAATTATGGGAGAACAGAGGCCTGACAGAGGATCCTAGGGTAAAAGTTATTAATATTTTCTATGTAGTGTTTGTGTTGCGTCCCCACAAGATGTTATATGAGGTTTGAGTAACCTTCCAGAAGTATATGCAGAAGTATATCTACGCATATAAAAGTATGTTGCTCTGTGCTTCACTAAAGTAGTAGAAAGAAAAATTTCCTTTTTTTTCACTGCATGGTAGGATTTTTAGCATCAGCTGTTTGAAACATTACGTCTTTTCCCAAAATGTTTTTCTGAAGAAGTAGGAAAAAGAGTACTGGCTTTGCCTGGCCAGGCTGCTCCTTGGCAGAATTAGTACATTTGAGTTGTTCTGAGACAGGCTTGTGCATGACCTACCTCTGCATCTTTGGAGAGCTAGTAGCAGGGTAGGAAAATAACAAATGCTTGTCAATTAAGTGGCTTTCTTGTGTGTGTCTTTTTTATGGAAGAGAAACAAAAGGCAGGGACTCAGCCTAAGGACAGTCAGTACCTGTGCCATGTAGATGCTGGAGACTGAGAAAAATGTTGCATGGGTAGGTGGGTGACTTCCATTCCTGTATCTATCAGGTAGGAGGAGGGTACACACTATGGTGAATCATGAAACTACAAATTCAGGACAATAATTCCCCCATTTCTGTGAATTTGAAATAAAGTGATCTCTTAGAATTCAGTTTGCAGGATAAGAAGCATAGTCGATTGTGCAAGTGATTGTTGAAAGACCATGCTGAACCTTTTCCTACCTCTTCTTCTGCAGATACTGCACCCCAAGATACGTAGATTATGAAGATTTGGAGCGTAAATACTGGAGAAACTTGACTTTTGTGGCACCAATTTATGGAGCAGATATCAATGGGAGCATTTACGATGAAGTATGCATAGATTTTTATGAAGTTTATCTCTTATAGCCCTCTTTTAAAGGGTACTGTGCTTAGAGGATACATTCTTGCTTTGTGACTGGAATCTGTCTTTCTTTGGATATCTTTTAACTCTACATGTGCATGAGTTAGACAGTTCTGTCCCTAGATGTTAGGATATTGCTACTCTTCTGATCATAAGACGTTTCACTTTGAACTTTCCACAACTTTGAAATTCCTTCCTATTTATTTATTTGTTTATTAACATTTCAGTATGCTTGTACCTCTGTGGAAATGCAGTGATATTTTAAATAACATTTACTTCAAAATTAAAAGACTAAATACTTTATTTAGGAAAATTGGTAGCTGTACTTTATACATGCTTGAAATGCCTGCAATTTCCTGGAAATGTGCTTACAGTTACTGTGTACCTCTGAATTAAAATAGATAGTGGAAACTTCCTAAGGAAATGAATTTTGCTGGTTACTTGCCAAGATCTCCATGGATAAAAAGGGACTCTTAACATAGATCTCATTATCCAAAGAAATACAGAATATCCACTGATCTTAATTAGGCTATGTAAGTAGCTATAGGAACTAGATTTTAAAAGGATTATTTAAGTAATGAGACTTGACAGAAGAAATGTTAGCATTTCAGAAAAGATTTGAGGGTTTAAAAAATATAGGGCATGCTTCTCTCCAAAAGAATTGCTTATGTGTGGAGTTCTCGAGTTATTTCATGTTCCATGTAACTGCCTTTTCCAATCATTACAAAAAATAATAATTCCCTGTGGCAGTTGGTCTGAGACTCTGCTAATGTTTCATATTTCTTCACAGAAGACAAATTACTTGAAGACTCTGTCCAAAGATAAACATGGTCGGCCAAAGTGGCTTAAGGCAATTCAATTTTAGGTTTTGTAGTCGTTGAAAGATAGCTATAAATGTCCAATGGTCTATTGTTTAGACAAAGCAGAACGTTCAAATTCTATTGTGTGTCCAAATAGCTGTATAAAAATGATTTTGAAAATAATTGAAGATTCTGATTGGGGATGTTATAGTGAAGAGACATTCTAAATGGTTGTTGCTTTGTGGAGACAAAAATCAACACAGAAAAGCAATATGTCTTTCAAAAAATAGAAGCTTGCCTTTTTTTTTGTTTGTTTTTGTTTTTGGTTTTTTTTTCCTGGTGTACACTTTCTTTTGATCCTATGTTCTTTGTGTAGTATCTTAAGGTTACTGTTGCATGAGCAACATTTCTAAAGAAAAGAGAATGCAGTAATTTCCAATTTTGAAGTGCTCACTGCTGGAAGAGGTCAGAGAATTCTGTCTCATGGAATTGCACTGATTAGATTGGGAGGCTGAGGAAGGTAGGTCAAAAAAGCAAGGGGTGAAGTGAGAAGCGCAGCATTCAGCAATCCTAACTCAGATATGAAGTTCATAGGAAGAGGAGACAAAGAAAGCACTGAAAGTTTCAGGGAGTGGGGAAGTAAACAGTAATAGGTAGAATAAAAAGCCCAACCTTAATGGCTATAATTAATTCAGTATTATTTAAAAATAAAAAACAACAAAGGTGAAATACTAGTGAAAGGAATAGACACCGAGGAAAGAGTATGAAGAAACTGAATAGTTATGACAATGATGTCATGGCGTACAGCCCAATAGGGTTTAGAGGAAAAGAAATAAAAACCCCTGGTATAAAACTGTTGGTGAGAAAGTTATGGATGCCACTGATGAAAATGTTTTTGCTTAAGCGTGTTTTTGCCAGAGTTGATTTTTGGCCAGCAGATGGTGTACTTGCACAACTAGTATTTTTCTTATGCTTGAAGAGAGTGCTAAGAGGATCTTTTTGATTCTTTTTAAAATTAAAGGTTGTTCTTGTGTTTTAATTCAGTTTATTTCAGGATTATCATTATTTGAGGAAAGGAGATGAACGCAATAGGTGATGTTTTGGGCAACATACACAGAAAGAGGATGGTGCGATAAATTTATCGTAACAGTCTATTTGCACTAAAAAACCCTAAATTTGCAATAAAAACCCCTAAAAGCTTACTTTTTACAAAATGCATTTTATAGAAAACTGTGTTTATAGATGTTGCATTTAATATGGAAAGATAAATATCTGACAGAATTCCAGGTAGAAGAACACCAGGAACTTGGTGAAAGTGTGGTATATATGTGTACTTGTGCTGTCAAAATTGATGAGAATTGCTGTGTTGGAAGTCCTTTGTTTCCTTAGTTTAAAAGTTTACCATTTACATTTATTTTTCCACATGGTGATGTTCAATTTCACATTAAGACATCTGTATCTGAAGCACAATGAAGCCCTAATTTTTACTATTTAGGCTATTTAGAAACAATATTGTTATTTGTGGAATCAAGGATCTTGCTGACATTGTGCCAGAGAGTTCATAGGTCTTGTAGTTTTGTTTGCTTTTCTTAGATCACAGGATGACAGATCCTTAGGGGTTTGGAAGATGGGGTAAAGTTATAAAACATGTGTTACATGGAACAGCAAAAAAAAAATAAAAATCAAACCACAAAAAAGACCAGGAATGAATCTATGAATGCATGCATTGAAATTTGACAAATACTATTAATGTTTCAAAGTGTTATTTGGATTATTCCAGAATCTGTGTTGTGTATTTATAATGTATTTGGGGTTATCTGACAAAATTCGAACAGAGATGAAGTCTTTATGAATAAGGAAATAACTTACAAGAAAAATGTTCTATACACTTTATCAAAAATAAATTTAAGATAGTTGAATATTTCCTTGAAATATTATTTTGTGGTGTATGCATTTTAATTGCTGTATGCATTAAATTACAGTGATCTGTAGAATGACAAAGTAGGCTACTCAAGAAAAAGTGCTGCATGAAGGAACAGATTGTAAGGATCATTATGTTAAGATTATAAACATTAGTAGATATATGTTTGAGAGTCTGTCTTCTTGTTACTATAAGGTCATCTGGACTTGAGTGAAAATTAATATTCCTGAATGTGTTTGTTATGTCAATAGTAAAGCACCAGTCTTGCTAGTTGTTGTTAAGCTGATTCATTAATTTGATTATGAACACCTAAGAGTTATGATTGTTTAGGAAGTTGGAATAAGAAGTGATTATTTTTTATGTTAATTCAGGAGAGCTCTCTTCCTTATGAGTTAGCATGAATATAACGCCAGCTGGTGCCAGCTTAGACTCTGCATGTGTAGCTTGTGAAACAGCTGCAAAAAGTTACTGCCTCTGTCAGGAAGGGGAATGAAGAGAGTTATTTTGTTTCTGGTATCATAACTTTAATAAATTCATTTACTTTTTATTAACTGTTAATTGTACCTGTGAATAAATTGAAGAGAGGTTCACCTAGTTGTTCTATACAGCCTCCTTTCTGATGAACTATTAGGCCTTTCACTACCATGCCACTCAAAGCTGTTGTTAGATGAAACCAGAAATCACTGAGGTCACAGATTAAGTTGTTTCCTTGTTGTATGAGATAGAAGTAGCTCAGAATAGTGTTTTCTGTTTCCTGGGTTGTTGTGTTTTGGGTTTTTTTCAAATTGGAATTTTATTTCTGTGGCCAGATGAGGAAGACGTGAAACATCTGCATGGACTTATTTTAGCAAGTAGGGGCAATAAAAAAATCTTCCTGGATTAATAGAATCATAGCATGGTAGGAGTTGGAAGGTACCTCTGAAGATCAATCTTCCCTGCCAGAGCAGAATCACGTTTCAAAATAATTTCCAAAGAAAAGTGACTTTTGATATTTATGATGGGTCAGAAAACACATCTGACAGAAGTGCTGCTAATGACATTTGCAACATAAGCCAAGGTTTGGAAGAAGCATGTGTAAATCTTATCTTGCCCCTCTCTCTCTCTTACTCAGCTTCTCTCTTGAAAACACCACTTTACTTCCCTTTTCTTTGTCTTAGTTTTATTCCTCATGATAAGACAAGTCCTAATGCCTACCTTCTCCAATGTCTAGGCTGTGGGGAGCATTTTGATTAGTAATACAAGAGTAATTGATTCAGTGGAGTTTGTAGGCTGTTATTTTTGCTAAATTGTAGGTACATTTCTAATGTAATATTAACTCTAGCAACAGATATACTGTATCCCTTCACAAAGCAGCTAACTTGATTTTAAAGCAGGACCTTGACATTACATATAGAGTTTGGATTTGACCATGAAATGAGTTAGTGATGACATCTTAAGTTGTAGTTTAACCTAAGGCTGCAGGAGCTCAGCAGGCATAAGCAATTCAAGAGTCTTTGGAGAGCAGCAGTGACAATTTCCTGACCAAAGCTCTCTGCTGGACATTGTACTCAAAACTTGTTTCCAATGTGAAGGTCGAAGGCAGCCTTGGCTGTAGTGAACACGAGATGGTGGAGTTCAGGATCTTAAGAGGAGGTGTCAAGACAGAAAGCAGGACCATAACCCTGGCTTTTAGGAGAGCAGATTTTGCGTTCTTCAGTGATTTGCTTTTGTGGGATAAGGCCCTGGAGGGAAGAAGGGCCCATGAAAGCTAGCTGGTAATCACATCCTTAAAGCTCAAGAGTCGTCCATCCTAATGAACAGCAAGTCAGGCAAGGATTCCAGGGGTCTGCATTGATGAGCATGAGCAAGGAGCTTCTGACAAAACCCAAGAACAAACAGGAAGTAAAAAGGAGGCAGAAGCAGGGATGTGTAACCCAGGTGGAATATGCAGAAATTGAGAACATCAAAGCCTACCTGGAACTGAATCTGAGAGATATTGAAGGCAACAAGGAAGACTTCTGTAAGTCTACCCCAGGTATCAATACTAGGTCTAGTCCCGTTTAACATCTTTATCAATGATTTGGATGAAGCTGCCATCCAGAAGGACTTCTGGAGAAACAGGCTGGAGAAACAGGTTGACAGGAATCTCATGTAGCTCAAGAAGGGGGAGTGCAAAGTGCTGCACCTGGTGAGGAAAAACTCAGGTATATGAGGTATGTGCCTGGTATTTAAGGCTGGAAAGCTGCTTTCCAGAAAAGGTCTTTGGGGACCTTGCAGGACACCAAATTGAACATGAGCCACCAATGTGCTGATGCAGTAAAAGTGGCTAACAATGTCCTGGGCTGCATTAAGAGGAAAGCTGCCAGTAGGTTGAAGAAGGTGATCCTTCCCTTAAATTCAGCACTGCTGGGGCCACACCTGAAGCGCTGTGCCTAGGTCTGGGTTCCCTGACTCTCCTCAGAGATAAGGAGCTACTGGATTGACCCCAGCAAAAGGCCACTAAGATTCTGAAGGGACTGGAGCATCTCTTATATGAGGGAAGGCTGAGAAAACGGAGACGTTTTAGCCTAGGGAAGAGGGGCCTTTAGTGGGACCTGATCAATGGATATATCTGCAGGGAGGGTGCAAATTGGACAGTGCCAGGCTTTTATCAGCAGTGTCTGGTGACAGGACCAGAGACAATGGGGACAAATGAAACACAGGGTCCTCCTGAATGTGAGGAAACACTTTATGTTACGAGGTGGGGGTCATTCTCTTCTCCAAAGTAACAAGCGACTGGACAAGAGGAAGTGGCCTTGAGTTGCACCAGGGGAGGTTTATTTCAGATATTGGGCAAAATATCTTCACCGAATGGGTTGTAAAGCACTGGGACAGGCTGCCCAGGGAGGTCCATCTCTGGAGGTATTTAAAAGAGGTGTAGGTGTGGTGCTCAGGGGCATTGTTTAGAGGTGGACTTGGCAGTGCTGGGTTAATGGCTGGACTTGATGATTGTAAAGGTCTTTTCCAACACAAAGTATTCTGTGATTCCATGTGAGATGTCCTTCCTCTATGATCTCATAGTTGAGATCCATGTGAGCAGTCCTTCATGTATGTGTTTGGTTCTAGTGTGCATTTCGAAAAAGAATGTGTACTTCTGTTGTGTTTCCCTCCCCACCCAAGGGTGCTGCAAAGGAGTGGTAATATCTGAAAAGATACTGAGAAGAAAAAACAGATCAAATGAGGGAGATTGCTGAGATTTCTGTTTTTCCTAATCTTTGTGTTTATGGTGCAGAGATTTATGTTTATATGATTTTTCTGTTGGTATTCTATGCACTTTGAGGAACCAATAAATACATGGTAGGCTTTTTATTGTATTCATTGCTATAAGTGGATGTGTGGAGAGAGGACTGGGTGACCAAGCACAAATTTTTCTGTATGTTTCTTCTACTGCTTTTCATGCTGTCTCTTATTTAGTTTTTTTACTCTTCTTTACCATTTCATCTGCTACAGTCAGTCATAGGGGCTTTTTAATCCCAGTTATGGAACAAACATCTTTTATGCCAGCTTAATATTGAAATGAATTTGTGAGATAATCATGGGAAAAATTAAACACTGAGAAAGGATTGTGTGTTTTAACATGTACATAAAGAAATCATGTTCATAAAAATAGAATATATCACACGTTGGCTTATTTAAGTAAAATGCAAAGGACAGTACATCACTATTGTAAGTACTTTTATAAAAAGGAAATGAATATAAAATAATTTAATTTGGAGCTCATTTTATTCTTATCTTCAAAGAGGTCTCTGCTTACAACCTTGAGCTTCACTTTTTACCAGTCTCCTTAAAGCTACATTTTTATTTTTGAGAAAAGAATGGGTCAGTTCCTTCCAAACTGTGCAAGTGCTCAGATATTTGAGAGCTGCTTGTGAAGTGTCTCATTTTATCTCCACATTGCATTAAAAGCTGGTTCAAAATCTGTTAAGGGTCATAAAAACTCTTGATAGTAATTTGCAGTAAATTTGAGTCATCTGCAAAATTAGTGAAGATTGGAATAATGATCTTCTATATAAATGACTATAACTTCTATATAAGCTACTATACTACCTTACAATATTTCTCTAAGAAATACAAGGTAAGTTTAACATGCATAGCATTATTAAATATAGCATAACCTGCTAAATTATTCTTTAAACTGCTCTTTTACAGCTTCTGTGAACTTTTTAGTGTGCAATGTAATTGTGAATTTTAAAAAACAGTGTTATAACTTGGAAAAGTTAGAATTGATATTTTGTTTAAAGTTTCATGTAAACATTCTGCTTCATGTTCTCGAATATTAAAAAAGATACATCTGTGAGGCAGAGTGACTGCTTTAATAATAATTTATCGTAATTACTTGTAGCAGTCTAGGTGTAAATATAAAACTGACCTTTTTTTTAAGTTCAGGGAGTGTAGGATGAGTTAAAATGAAACAGTGTGGTTCTACCACCAGTTTCAGTGAACACTTCCTTTTGAGCAAGGACTACTTGTCCAAAATAGTCTTTAGGAAGTGGAAATGCATCCTGAGTGTAGAGGATTGTATATTTGGTATGTTTGGTATTTTGAAGCAAGCTTTCTCTCCTATTATTGTTTGTTGTGGGAGGATTTGCTTTTTCTAGGAGCAAACCACTAGCAATTTGCTTGGGGACCAGTTGTCTTGTCTTTCACCGTAAGAAAGTGAAAAGATGAGATGTGGTGTTAAAAATCCAAAACAAAACAATGACAAAAAAACCCCAACAACACAAACAACAACAAGAAACTAAAAAAAAAAAACCCAAACCCCACAACAAAACCCAACCAAAAAAACCCAACCCAAAATGATAATTTATTCACGTAACTATCACTTAATTCTTATTCAGAGAAGAGTAAGATTTTAAAATACTCTGTTAAAAAGCTTACATGGATTAAAAAAGGTGGCTGGGTGAGTAAATTGGTAAAAAAGTCCATGGGCTACTGTTAAGTAGAAGAATAACACCTCTGTGTGGACAAACCTTCAATCTGCGAATTGCTGCAGGCTGGAAGGGTATTTGGGGCAGTACTGCTTTGGTTCTGGTGTTTCTTGTCTTCTTTTTGCCACTGTCAGAAAGAGTATAATGCCTAGATAAACAATTCATTTTTTTCTGGTGTATTTACAGTTGTCTTCTAAACCTGTATTTGTCTCTGCCTGCATGGTTGCATCATTCCTCTTGTTTTGCTCTATTAATTTGTTTCTCCAAATTGACTGCACAAGTTGTGAAGAAAGGTTTTATGTGATTTATAGAAATAAAATCTGTAATTGAATTCGAGGAATAATTAGTTAAAATTGTTTCTTGAAACAAATTTTTTATTTTCAATCTCTACTGCCTTGCTGATGATTATGATTTTTAGATTTGAATTGTACAGATTTTAGTAGCCTGTACTATTTGAGTTTATTATTGGTGATTAGTTTTTTCCTTTAGTCATCATATTTATTTATAATTTTTAAGTGTCAAGTGCCCATATGTCACACAAGTGCATCAAAGACAAAGCTATAATTTTTAAAAAAGAGCAAAAATTGCTGTCTGCATGAACTTCTTCTGTAAAAAATCCTTTACTCCTTTGTAAAAGTCCCAGGTAACTTAACAGATTTTCTTTTTAAGTGGACTACTCATAGCAGACAGTTGGAAGCTCTTGTTCGATGAGAAGATTGAACTTTGTGCAGAAGTTACCATCTTGTATAGCAACAGCAATTCCAATTGCTACATACAAAACATGCTTTACATAAAAAAAAAAAAAAGAAATGAAAACTATGAGTATTAAATGTTCATTACTTCTTGGTTTAACCTGCATTCTTCCTTCACCACCTGCCCAGCTATTCAGTGTCACTGAGTTTCTGTCTTAATCAGCTTCATCAGGACTGCAGTCTGCAATAAATTCATTCCACAGATTTGAGTTAAGACTGCCAGAACTGTAGAGAGGTCTGTGATAGGGGGTGCATATCAGGTCACGTTTGAGAGCATGTTTGGGAGCTATCTTCCCAATAAAGAAACTTGCCTGAACTGAGTTTGTAGTATTTTGATTATATTCCTTGTTTTTCTGACTGCTTGAGCACCAGCTCAATGCTGGTGCTCTCATGTCTTCCCTGGAGGTGCTAGTAATTGTGGTTATAATGAAGTCTAATCTCTTCCTCTTCAGTTTTGTTGCTTTGATCTTGGTTATACTGACTCCTACATGCTGTATGACCTGAAATTAGAATTGCACTTGGTGGATGAAACTGAAAGGAAAAAAAATACATGAATGGCTCCCTGAATGGCTTTTAATATACAAATTTTATAGGCAGTAATGTACATAAACAGCTGAAATCCCATTAATAGATTTCTTCTGTGGTATATTTCTTTTGCATTACATAATTATGGTTGGAAATACCTCGAAAGTGATGTAACAGTTTTAGTTTAATACTTTAGAGAAATTATAAATTTACACATGTAAATTAGATGTTTAAATAATTTTTGATACTGTTCAGTATTACTTTGTAGGTAATTAAAAAGCATAGGTAGGCCCAGTGAAACTTAGTGGCTTTCACATATCAATTAATCAAAAATTTTGCTGCAGCTATTATTTCTATTGTGTATGGTGTTTCAATCCATGTTAGATTTGATGTATTGTTAAGCAGAGATAAACTTCCATGTGTTCTGTGCTCTGAATATCTCCAGAAGCTGATGTAAACTTTACTAAGGTCAAGAGAATTTTTCTTCAGGTAATTTCAGCTGTCTTCTAAGTGCTTATGAATTTGTATTAATATACAGTCTTTTGAAGAACTAGATCAGGTGTGTTTCTTTTGACTGAGACATATAAAATTGCATTGCTTTAGAAATTTATTAATACGTTTGTTTTGTATCTTTTTTAGGGTATTAAGGAATGGAATATTGCCCATCTTAATACAATATTGGATGTTGTGGAAGAAGACTGTGGAATTTCTATTGAGGGTGTAAATACACCTTATCTGTATTTTGGCATGTGGAAAACAACATTTGCATGGCACACTGAAGACATGGATCTCTACAGTATTAATTATCTTCATTTTGGGGAGCCAAAGTCATGGCAAGTTTTAATTTTTATGAAAGATGATTTCATATCTCTGATTGTTTCACCTGACTAAACCTAAGATTTAAAGGTGGGGTAAAATTGCTTCACAGTTATAAGCTTTTCTGAGAAGTTAAGATATTAATTTTTTTTTTTTTTTTTAAGATGAGAATGCTATAAAATGGGAGATTTGGGATGTAAAGAACATCACAGTAATGCATTCTTTTAAAGGAAAAGACTAGTAAGTGCATAAAGCTCATTTGAGTGCGAGAGAAAAAGATTTTAATGATTCCATATGAGGAATTTAATCAGTTAGGAACCCCAAAACTGTTCAAGGCAACTTCTGTAAGGCCTTTCTGAAATCCGTTTCTTTGGTTCATTTGTCCTTTGGGACTGCCTAACATGTTTTGTGTTAAACATGCATTTAATTGCCTTTTGAATCAGTCGTATTCTCTCTACTATTAACTCAGCAGGCCCAGTATAAGGTAGGAAGTACCTTTAACACTGAATCCTAAATATGAAGCTTCTGCTATCCTTTCTCCATAAACTTAGAATTTTGATTGAACAGCCTGAACAGAGAAAGAAGAAGGTTTAATATTATGCATGCAGATTGTAGTATATGTGTATCTTAAAGTATATGAGAAAAATGTTTTCATTTTCAGTATTTCATTTAATTTTCAATATACCTGTGAAGAAAACATAGGAAGTTACATAGAAGACGTTATGCTTAGACTGGTTCTAGCAGTTACTAGTCCTCCAAACTTAGATGGAAAATTCTGTAGCTAGTAATTCCATAAACCACTATTGGTTATTTTTATACCAATAAAAAAAACACCAAAAAAAAGAAATTTGAAATTTCCCGTCTCAAACCAGCAAGTGTATTAAATTCCTAAATTAAGGTAATGAGATTAATTTTTTTTAAAAAAATATCATGTTTATGTATAATACATATTAACCACCTAAATAGTTAGGATGTCAAATTAGTGTTGTTTATAGAGAGTGGCATGGGATTCTGAGTCTAGTATCTGGAACTGGATAGACAGCATCATTTTTGTATAATATGGAGGTTGAAAATTGCCTATTACCAACTGTGAAACCAATAAGTTTGTGAAAAAATTGCTGTTGTAAGTTTATTTGTAACAATATTTTATGGATTTGCAGCTTTGGAATTTTTCAGACACTAATTGGCAGGAAAAATCAGCTGTTGGTCCCCTGTCAGTATATAGCATGGGCTTCAGAGAAGCAGTTTGGGTTTTAGCATCACACTGAATTAGGTTGCAGCTGATGGTGTTATTCATTACGTGTGCTTGTACCTGGCTTAGGAAGAATGGAACTCAATGTTTCACATTCCATTTCTTGTCACTGAGATTAGAATAATGGGGTGAATACAAGAGACTGCTTGTCTGATCACCATCTTGCTTGGCTGGGTACTTTTTGCGCAGTAAACTAATAATTCTTTGTTCTATTGTTCGTAGTTTGAATAATACTGTTGTAAAACTTGCCCTGCTTGTAAAACACGCCACATAACAGAGCACCTGACATTTTAATTCTTAAGAAAATTAACTGTATGGATTAGCATAAGAGGATTCTTGTGCAAAACATAAGAAGTGTATAGACAGAATGAGGGGAGAGATTTTTTACAGTCATTAGGGCAACTACTTGGGCAAACAAACATTTTATGAGCTGATTGCTACTTGTATAGTTGTTGACTTACAAATTCATAAGAGATTTCTGTGAGTCCTATGTTTTGATATATCGTCTGGGGTTGTAAGCTGTGGTATAAAGTGATTACAGAGAAGATGGAGCCAAACTCTTTTCTGTGTTGCACTCATGTAACAAAGGAAAGGTACCAATAATCACAACTCTCAACAAGGGACATTTCAGTTTGAGAGAAGAAAAAAATAACTCAGTGACATTGTACTGTGTTTCTTAGGGAGGCTGCTGAGTACTGTCTTTGGAAGTTTTCTTGATATATCTTGACTGTATGTTGCCCTATACAAACTGATATAACTTTGAAGTTAACATTATGTTCATCAGGATATTGGACAAGATGATACTCAGATCCCTTCCAGCCTAAACTATTCTATTTTTCTGTGATACTGAATTTTGAAGAAGATGGTGCTCAAAGTTACTTTGTTAGTTTAACTTGAAAACCAGTTCTGAATTGTCTTTTCTGCAGAATTCTAAACCTATGGGTAAAGTTGCTTGCGATTTACTTGCAACCATTTGTGCTGGTTTTGCCCAGTGTTTTTCTTCTGCATTCTGAGAAATTTAAAGGCTTTGGAAGTATGGGATTAGAGAAAAAGAGGACCTTCTCTCCCCCCATTCACCAAACAGATACAGCAATACAGCAACTAAGAAAGCAGTAGTCTGTTAAATAACTTTCAAATCTTACTTTCGTGGTCAAGAAGATTCTTCATTTTTCTCTTTGACCAGAAGTTCTTGGGTTGTTACTTTTGCATAAGGTTTTGCACTGCTACAGTTCACAGCATCCATTTACGTATTGGGATAAAGTTATCAATTTATTTTCTATTAGTTATAAATGTACAATATGTGTGACCATTTATTTTCTAACTCTTCAGTATATGAGTTAGAAAATAAAGTTTTCAAAAGCTAATGACTAATCTACTGAACTAACTTGTCTACTGATCTGTGGGTTTTGATGCTTTTAGTGATGGAAGCAGCAGACTACTTAGTATTTCAGCTTTGCAGTTTTGGTAGAACTACAGTAGTAATGATTCTGTAGTACAAAATATAAATTCTCTTGGTTCTTTTTGTTGAGAACAATGTTATTCATGTGGTACATATTCAATTAATTATTTCCTGAGGCATAGTCAGAAGGTTCATTATAAAATCTAAGAAGTCTGACTAAATTTTTTATACTCAATTATTCTAGTAAAGTTGTGTAATAACTGTAGATTTGTGTTCTTTAATACATTTTACTGTGCAAGCCTGATGATTTTGAGTTTACATTCATTCACAGCTTTAAATTTAATTTTATTAAGATTGTAAGTTATTAAATTTATTAATAACTTTAGATGCTTTGCAGGTCAAATAAAGTATCTGTTTAAGTTTAACTTCATGAGCTGCTCTAGCTTATCTGCTTTGTGGACAAATCAAAGTGTTTTTTTGATTTTCATCCTGGACATTAGAGGAATGCAAGACCGGTTAGCTGTGAAAGTTGGAATACGACCAACAGTTAATAGAATTTTGTACTGACTCACAGGAAATCTGTTTTACTAGCTACCTTGATATACTTCTTAATGACATACAGATGGTTATTTTTTTTGCTCTTGGATACTAGGGACTTGTCATCATATAGACACCATTCTGCTGCATGCTGATACAGCCTGCGTTTTTCCATCTTCAGAGTGATGTGAGGGAGTCCTTGGAAAAAGAAAAAAAAAATCTTAGATCTTTTTATTCAAGTATCTATTATTATCATTTGACTCCACTACTTTTCTTGCTGTGAAAGTAAAATTTACTTACTATGGAAACACAGGCTAAACTAAAAGCATATATGTCATTCCAGTGGGATATCCTTGATTCTTATATAATGACAGCTTTGTAATTCACAGAGCATGTTGCAGCTATTTATGACTTTTGACATTCTTTGCAGCCAATAAAGGCAAATTGTTCTTTTTCCTCATACTCACAGTTTCCCTGAGAGAGGAATTTAACTTCCATCTTGAGTATGTCAACTCACGCTTTTCATGTTGGATCAAACTTTGTGATAGAAACACTTCCTAGTGTTAGAATGGATAGTGATGGTTGAAGAAAACTTAATTTTAATAGTATGTATAGGTCTTGGTGAAACGTTTCTGAAACTCTAAAGCAGTGCTGCTTAAAACTGCATTAGTAAGAATGTTGTCTAAGGCTTTTCTGATTTTTTTTTATTATTTAAAAAAAAAAAATTAAAAAATACTTAATATTAACTAGATATCAGCAATG
>JAAGNO010006574.1:23893-35457 GCA_033439905.1 Ceryle rudis | reverse complement strand
AGCCCTGCGGAAGTCCAGGGTTGTAATCCTACTTACTGCTCTACTTCCCCCTTGTGTAATACTAAACTCTACCATATTGTGATCACTATCGCCTAGGCTGTTCCCAACCCTAATGTCCCCAGCCAGTCCCCTTCCTTATAATGTCCCCTTCCTTATAATGTCCCCTTCCTTATAATGTCCCCTTCCTTATAATGTCCCCTTCCTTACAATGTTCCCTTCCTTATAATGTTCCCTTCCTTATAATGTCCCCTTCCTTATTAGTTAATAGAAGGTCCAGCAGTGCACCTCTCCTCATTGGTTCCTCCACTACCTGCCTCAGGAAATAATCATCTATACACTGCAAGAGCCTTTTGGACTGGGTATGCCTGGTATGCATCTTAATATGTTCAGGATAGTCTTTACCTGTAATGGAAAAGTAGTGTTTTTAATAGCCAATAGAAAAGGTGTTTATTGTGAAGCTACTTAAAAAATATCTAGGTATTTGATAGTTTGAAATTTCTATAGATAGCATAATGAAACAAAAGTTGAGAGGAGTATAGGCATGTGTTGGATTTTAAGTCATGAATGTGCTGCTGCTCTAAAATTGATTCAGCTGAACTTAAAGAATGGCAAGCTTCAGCTTCAGATATAGCTGAGGTAGTGGTACCGGCAGCTACATCTCTTTCAGTAAACAGGCTTCGTATTTCTTATATTTTAAAAATATGATTTAGGATCTGATGTGTGGCTGCCCTGGTACATACTATTAAATGTTCATGCCTCTCAGTTATTGTATTATACTGTTAACTTAATGTCATATTTAAATTCAGAAGAGTTAGACAATAGTTTTTTTTAAGCCAATAAAATTTTATTCATTTACACCACTGAAAATGTACTTTTGAAATGCTGAATTTTTAGCTGGTGAGTCTTGGAATATACACTCTAACTGCAGTTTTATTTCCTAAAAATTTTCTAGCATATGGGTAACACTTTAGGACAAATAATTCTGTGCTCTGTGGTTATTACACATAGGAGCACTATTGTGCATATATACTATAAGAAATCAGTGTAGTTCCATGGTGTCTGCAGTTGAATATAAATGTCTGAAAATTTCAAAGTGGCAGCTGAAGCAATAATAACTAGCTGCTCTCTATAGAGAAATCTTAGATACCGTTGTCAAAAGTGAACTCCAGTTGCTTTGGCAAAAGGTAAGAGTGCTTAATGCTACATGCTTATTTTTTATTACTTACTACCACAAGAATGAGAATGAAACCTTTTTTTGTCTTTCGAAGTGTACAAGCTAGGAAGTGCTAATAGTAGGATTTTTAATAATTTTTAACGTAAATGTATAAGAAGAAAACTAATGGAAGGATGGTGAAATAATTCTTCATAATTTTTATTTCTGCTGTACAAATATGGCAATGTATTAAACAGAGAAAGCTTTATAACTAGTTATCTGTTCTTAAATTATAATTATATGATACTTTGAAAGTATGCACAAGTTACAGAGTTACGGCAAATTGGGTACTCTTTTTCTTGATTATGATGTTTCTCTAGAAAAACATGAGTACAGTTATGATTAGTTTTATTACAAGTGCAGGAAACTTCCAAAAAGTATTAATTCAAAATGTAAGAAGTCCGTGTGCCCAAAGGATACTGTATTAAGTTTTGTTTGCAGCTCTGGTAATATCATTTAAAAAGAAAACTCCCAACAAACACCACAGTTTCATTGTGTTCCCATTTGTGATTCTTCAGAGTATTGATGATGTGTTTGACTTTTTTTAATGTGGTATGTAAAAAAAAAAAATTAATTGAAAATATTTTTTAACATCCACTAGTTCCCCTGTGTTGTACTGCAGAAATTGCCTGCATTAGCAAAATACAGCAATACTAGGTCAGTTTGTTGTTCTCTTCTTAGAGAATATTGCATACTGATGACTGTTATTTGTCTTCCTACAGGAAAATGTTTTTATGGAAGAGTTTCTAATTGCTTATGGATGGATTTCTTTCTTAGAAAAAGAAAAAAAAATCCTGAAGTACAGTCAATATTCATTCCTCATTAATTTTTTTGGGAAAAAAAAATTCAGACAAAGATTTCCATTATAGTTGCAGTAAATATTTAGGTTGTGACGATACCACTTTCATGCATGAAATGAAATGGTATTAAAGATTCTGCAAAATCAATTGCAAATGTTAAATCAGAGAGCATTTAGCCCCTCAGTGTTGGGAACTTTGGTTAAACAGTGACTGTGGATGCAAATTTGAAAAATTATTTTCTGTCTTTAAAAATGCTAAACTTGGGTTCTTGCTTTCACTATCTTTATCCTAACTACTTGTAGTAGGGAGAAGGGATATACCCTTCAGATTGTTTTGCATAAGACTTTCATTTGGGGGGTGGCATATGAAAAGTAAGTTCACGTTTCATCTCCAGTATGCTCTTTGCTATGGCTTTCATCCGTGTTCTCACTTTCGGACAGATTTAAGTTGGACAGAATTAATCAGAAGTAAAAATAGATGGGGGGGGGGGAGGAAGGGCAAAAGAAAGGCACAAAATGCAGAAATAACAGATATACTGAAAGTTCCCCCCCACTCCAGGGGAGAAAAGGTGTAATATTTGTTGCATTTTTCCACTGACAAAACACACAGGAAGAGAAGTAGGAGATACTGATGAAATGAACAAATCCAGCATTCTACCCTGAAGATGCTTGGCAAATGGGACGTACAGAGGGATGTTGTTGAAGTGCTGATGTATGATAATGGCAGAAGTTAGAGAATCAAATACAGGTAGTGCTTGGCCTACAGGTACTTTAGTTGTGTATGTTAATGTTCTGAGAGGATGCGAGGCACTCTAAACTTTAGATATTTTTAATTGTCGTCCTATAACTTTAATTTGTTGACTGCTACAAATTTTCAAAAGAAAATCAAATGGTACAAAATAGGGGAACACAGGCTAGTTCTTCAGGCTTCCGTGAATTTGTCATTTTCCTGATGGAGCTACATGCATTTGAGTAAGCTATTCAGATGTAGTTTCATGAAGTACATTTTGAGTTTCCTTACTCCAGTGCATTTTGTTACTGCTGGTAGTACAGATGAGCCAGTGACAATTAGGCTATATGTTTTGTAGATACCTACTTAGATTTGTGCTGAGTAGGTAACTTGTGTGCTGAACAGGGAGTGATTTTCAGTTACTGGAATTGGTAAATGGAAATATTTACACATAATTCTTTTATGTCTAATAAAAGAAAAATCCTTCTGAACTAAGTGGATAAAGACAATTCTTTAGTCTGGGAAAAATCTGTATTCCTCATGCTTATTAGCTGCAGGATGGGACACCCTCTATCCCCATCCCCAAATCTGCTGATCATCTATATTTATTT
This sequence comes from Ceryle rudis, assembly GCA_033439905.1. Lineage (NCBI taxonomy): Eukaryota > Metazoa > Chordata > Aves > Coraciiformes > Cerylidae > Ceryle > Ceryle rudis. The sequence continues at coordinate 32,104 of JAAGNO010006574.1, read as the reverse complement.
ATTTTAGACTTTTCTCTGTTGTAATTGTTATTTCTAATAAATGCCAATGTTGCCCTCATACCAGGGTTACAGTGCAAGGCCTCTCACTTAAAAGTGCAAAAACTGGTATTCTCAATTATGATTTCACCTGTTCAAATTTATTTCTGGTGGATAGCATCAATAAATTTTATTCACTGTTACTTGATACTGAGAACTGGAAACAGATATTTTTAGTAGGATGCTGTGCTTTTATGTACAGGCAATTTGTTGTCAAATCAGTTACTAATTACAGGGAATCCCCTGAAAAAGCACATCCCTTCACCTTGCATAGAGCTTCTGGACTGCATCATCTACCTAAGCTTGATAGGAGAAGGTAGTTCACAGAAAATAGAACTGGGTTGAGATGGAGGTGCTCTGTAGGAAATGCCCAGGAGATTGGTGATGTGTGCAGGTTTGATCAGGGCTTTCTAATTTTTCTTCATGCAGTAGTGGTGATTTTAGTTTCTTTCATTCCATTTCCTCTTACTACTGTTCAAATACCTACATTCCCCTATCTGGTGCTTTCCCAGATCTTTGTGTTGGGGTCTCTCACAACTGTCTCGGATTGCCCAAATAGATGCCCATGTTTTCAAAAGCTTTCAGAGAAAGCATTGACACTTCCAGATAGCGCCGTTGTTGCTCACTGTTGGTGACTTTCGCTTGAGATATAGATAGATATATATATGTAAATTTTACTGCCTTCTATCAGGAATAGAGTCACAGTAGGTGATTTTGCTAGTCATTGTAATGATTCTTTTGCATTGCAGATCCTTTTAAAACCTGATTTGTTTTCAGATGTTGGTGCTGGAAAACTTTTTGTAGTGTAGCTGATACGTAGAACCTGAAGAGACAAGTCTACCAACCTTTTCTACTTGAAACTTGAGCTACTTAAGTATTATTGCTCTCTTTCATAAAATCAAGTCAGTAATTACGCATGCATTCTTCAGTGGTAGCTGCTTAGCAACGTGTTTTCTGTGGATAGGTTAGATCAAAGTGCTGGCCTGCAGGTTGTATTTTTCCTTCTGGTGGGATGAAGTGCAGTTGTTTTGATGTTAGGTTTGATGGATTTGTTTGCCACTGCATTCATTAGCTTCACATCAAAAAATTGACAGGCTGTTAAATGAAACTTTGGCTTAGATTTTCAGCTTGACTGTTTTGAGACTTTTGTGAAGATGTTTTGGTTTTGTGCTGCAGCAGCCTCAAGCACTTATGACTGTTTCAAAGGGAAGCATAGTTATTTAGTATCCTGATCTGTTTGGGTGAAAGAGGGGCATTGTCTTGAGGATAACCATGTCCAGTTTATACTATCCAAATAATACATTTATTATGAAATATATAGAGACAATATGTATGACTTTATTTTCTGATAATTTTATTTATACTTGCCACACAAAAGCACTTTTCTACTGCTCATAATTTATTTATGTAATAATTTTTTCAATGAGCACTATGTTTAGGTTGCTTTTATACAATAAAATTTTAGTTGTCTTTTAAAAAACAAGAATAAACATTCTACTCAGTTGTACTATTACTATTTTTTTAATATGTGTGAATGATTTAAAGATTTAGGCTTAAAAAGCATCTTCTCCTACATAAATATTTTAATACTGAGTTTCAGAAATAGCTATGTGCTTAAGCTCATGAATGGTGGTTCTATCAGCTTATTATGTAAGTTTAAGTACTGCTGTCAAGGAGACTTTTCCTTTTAAACAATGCACAACGATACATTTGAGATCAGTCTGCAATAACAGCATCAATCTAGATGTACAAATTAATATTTTTATTTGCTGGAAATGATAATTAGGCAGCTTGTATCATTGACTTGGCTGCTAATGAAATCTTACAAGGATTTGGGAACCAGACCTGCTTTCCATTTCTGATCCTCATGTTAGTACACCACCTTAGAGCAAATCCTGTGCAGTCTGCAGTTTGGCATTTCACTTTATATTTACAGTGCCACTTGCAGCTTTATAATTGTCATGGAATGTTTTATTTTTTCTCTATGCTTACGTCTTATATCTTGATCTGTTCCTTATTTATTTCTTTTTCCCCCATCTTACTGACATCACCTACTGCCCCTGTTTGGTTCTTACATCACAAATTCAGCATTTCCAGAGAACAGCAGCTATTCAAGTTTCCCACTCTAGAATCCATTGTTTTAATGGGGAGATTGTCACTCCCAGCGGGCAGTAACTTCTGCACTTCTGTATTTCTAGTACTGTGACATACTGAATTTAGAATTGTAATGGTTTTAGGAGTAGAAAGGAACAGTAATAATCACAGTATTTTTACCTGTGAATACAGTAGAGAATTATTTTGTACTGGTTTTTTTTTTTTTTTTTTTTACCTTCCCATTTTGGTAGAGAAACTGATTGTAAGTTCATAATCCGAAACTTCATCTGTTTATGTTTTCCCAGACTGTGCTATGCTATGTGCAAGTACTGTTAATATCAGTCAGTATTCTGTGGTTCTGAATTTCAGTGTGGATTCTTTTGAATCTTTTCCATCTGCACGTAGCCCAACTTTTTTTGTGTGATGCTACAGTATGTGTGACTAAGGCTATGCATGCTTATTGCTGGCACAGGGCTGCTGTGTAAGCTGTACTGTTTTATTAAATAAAAATCAAGCCAATGCTACTATCAGATTTATTTTTTTTTTACAATGAAGTTTTGTATACATAAGGATAGAAGAATTCCATAAAATAAAACTTTTAACTGTTGGAGTCCATTCTGGCAACTGGTAGTGAGTAGAAATAATGGAATCTAATTTTCCTTTGATTTTTCTTTCTTCTAAGTGATACTGTGGAAGTTCCATTTATCAAAGTAATAAATGTGCCAAGTTGGTGTACTTGGTGGATGTTTAGAAGTTTTTGTTTTATAGCAGCTTTCACCAAAAAAGATGATGTTTTTTCACAGAAAAAGTCAATAATTTACAGTAAGCTTGTCTTTACAGAATATAATTTATATGAAATTTTTGAGTAAATCAATACAGTTTGTCTTTCCTTACCTTTCATCAGAATGCAGATTATAATTATCCTTGATTTACAGAGGCAAAACTATTGTCACTAGGTACTTTTCTGTCCATATATTAATATCACAGCCTATAAAGAGAGATTACTTTCATTCTGGGTTTTTAAAGAAAGAAGAATTTGAACTAGGATATTATTTTAATAAATCTCAGGTTCACAAAATAGACTCTGTGGGCTTGAATCAGCTCTTAAAACACAGTTATCCATCATCATTTGAGAGAGCTTAAGATATTTTGCCTTGCTTTGTGTAGCTGGAAGAGTACCAATCTCCATGAATCCAGTGTATTCTTATACCTCAGGCAGATGTCACAGTTACCAGAAAGTGGTTCAGGTGTCAGTGCATGCCCAGTCAAGTGAAATGAACCATCTGTCATTGTATTCTCTTATACCACTTGCATAAGTAAAACTCATCCTAAAAGTTAACTGCATTCTTCTACTTTAAGAGGAATTCAATTCTCCAGCCTTGCTAGAATACTTTTGTATTTTGTCACCGTGAGGTGACCTATCCTGATAGGCAGTAAGATGACTTGTTAGGGTTCAGTTCCCTTAAAGCCACTGCAACCAACCTTTCTTGTCATAGACTAAGGCCTCCCCCAACTAAGTACTACTATTACTCTAATTTGCTGTTGCTGCATCTTTTTTTACTCTGAGTTTGAACCATCAGAGAGTTCATATCTTCACACTTGTCAGCTAATTCTAGTGCTAGATACTGCTGATGAGCAATGCACTCCAGGTGGACTAGCGATGGAAGAGTGAGATATACTTCTGTTTCGTGGATTTGGTGGTAAATTGCTTCCACACTGGAAGGAATTATGTTCTCAGGATACTTGAAATTCTGTGGCATAGGTATAGGAGAAATGTAGTTCAGGTACCTCGATTTTATGTAGTTTCTTTTTCCTGCCTTTTTTTTTGTTTTGTTTTGGTTTGTTTGTTTGTTTGGTTTGGTTTGGTTTGGTTTTTTGGTTTTTTTAGGGCTGGAATCAAAATTACAATGTAGTAAGAAACAATGTCCTAAGTGATGCGCTTAATGTTCTGTGAACATTTTTGGGTAGCTGTCAGAATAGGTAGCGGGACTTGAGGGAATTGAGACATAACACGTTTTGGCAAAAGACTTCACAGATAATTCTGGTTAAATAAAATCTAAAATTTATATATGATTTCTGAAAGTGAAAAGCTTAGACAAGAAAAGAGAAAAAGTTTTCATAGTTACCTTTTTTTGTCTAGGTGAAATATCTAATTAAATGTGGCTTCATGTTGTGTCAAAAATTTTGCTGAAGAAACTCCATGTATTTCGAAACTGTAAAGCATCCTTGGCCCATTTAATTCAGTGAGTCTTATATCTGTTCTTGCTTCATCTCCATTTCTCTCTAAGGTGCAAGTGTAGATGCAAAGAGATGATAGGAAAAGGATAAAGAAATAGTGTACTAGAGCTCTCTGGGTATAAGAGAAAGAGTGTTTTCAGTCAAAGTGGATAAAAGAATAATGGGTGTCTTTCAGGGTTACTATATTTTATACAAGTTTCCTGCTAGGTAGGGAGACTGCTGTTTACTTCAGTGAGGCAAAGTCCAACATTACTAGAAAATTCCAAAGGAAGACAGTGATACAAACACAGATAGCTGACTTCAAGTCTGCACACTGTAGCACTACCTATTGTATCTGTAATTATAAACAAATTCCTTGGAGGTGGTGGAATTTTCAAAAAGCTTTTGTCATGAAAGAAACTGTTAGAGAAATAGTAACAGCATTATGACAAGTGTTAGATTTTGGAAAAAGTCTGGGTGATTCTAAAAATAAATGGTTACATTTTTAACAGTTGTGACATTAAGATGGTGATAAAAAATGAACAGTAAAAAAATGTGTTGAAATAGGATACCCTGCATGGAATGTAGCTGCAAAGCAGTAATATGAAAAAGATTAAAACCATCATGTGCTAGAGTTTACAGGGAGTAAGAAAAATACCATTTTCTTTTTACTTGATGTGATACAGGCACTTACAGTCTGAGTTTGGTGCAACACTGGGTTAACTGAAAGCTGGCTCAAGTAATTTCCTGAAAAAAATCCCACAGTATTTTTTTTATTTTTATTTTTATTTTTTTAAATTCTAACTTAAATTGTTTTGGCTAAATTTCAGATTTTGAGATAGGGGGTATACCCTTCACTTATTACAGAGAAGCTGCTAATAATGATAAGATGATATTAAGCTATTTGGTATGACTATATCTATAAAACTGCCAACTTCAGACATTCCTGTACAGAGGCAGAGGAAAAGATTCATGAGGACCTGTTAAATGGAGAGAGAAGAAACAGTGAAGAAAGAAAGTACATAGGTTACTGAAGCACTAAAAGTGTGGTCCTGAAAAAAGTGAGAGTTTTAAGGAACTGAGGAAAATACAAATTGGAATTACTGTGCTTGTCATTACAATCCTATTTTTCATAATTGGTTACTGTTGGATATAGGGGATAAATATTTTTTACCTACATGCAAACAGGTTGATGCCAAAGAATTACCTGTGTCCCAAGTGTTACTTAATATTCTGAACAAAAAGAACCAGAGAGATAAAAGTGGAGTAGTTTAATCTGTGCAAAATTAGAAGTATTTTTATTGGAAAAAAATACGGTAAAAGAACAAAGTTTTTAAGTTTTATACTGGACTTCAGTACAATAATGAGATAGTAGACTTTTTTTAGTGCAGAAGTACAATGACAATTTGGGATGGTTCTGCCTTTAAAGTCTGCCTGTGTTGGCACACTCTCTAGAGCTGGAGAGCAAAATTCTTGAGATCTTCTCTAAAGGTGTATTAAGCACATGTAAAATCAAGTTTTTATTGACTTTGATAAGAGGAACTAATTTGTCAGTCAAGCCCACCTGTATTTTTAATAAAGGTCTGTATTCTGCACAGTTAAATATCATTTCTGGTGCCTGAACAAAGCAATATTTTGATACAGGTCCTTGTATACTTCTATTGCTATTTATAACTAGGTTGTCTCCACAGATCTACACACTCTATTCCTTATTAAACTACTAATCTGCATACAGCTAGCCCCACTGAGCAAAGTGTTTCCAAGTTTAACTCAGAATCTGACCTTTTCGTAGCACAGGCTGAGAAAATAAATCAGCAATGTATCTTGGGGAAGTCAGTTGTTGGACGAATATGCATGATTCTGCACTCCTGATCCCCTGATTTAGGCTGAAGTAGCTGCTCTACTCAATGAATTTCTTGGAAATTCTTACTGTTTTTAGAAGTAGTGCTGCTGGCAATGTAGCTATAAAATGTGTATGGGCTTAGAGAATGTGTGCAATTTGTATGCAACTCTGATTCTAGGTCAAATTTTCTTTGATATGTTTGATCTCGATTTGTTAACTTCCCAGAAGTTACTCTGCTATACCCTAACCCTGTTTGCTTTCAAGAGAGCTGGTGCAATCACACAGAAATTGTAGTTGTCAAATCCAGTCCATTTAATCTTTTTTTTACAGGTTTATTTAAGATTTTTGTTGCTCTAGAGCTGTTCCTTTTTCTCCTTCACGTGCTGCCTTCCAAAACTGAAAATGCAATTTCTACAGTAACCTCCAGCTTTAGGAAAGTGGAGGAGAATTCTGTTACATGTATGAAGTGTTCTTAACATCATAGAAGTTGTTCTCTTGATTTGAGCAAAGCAGTTAATGGCAAATTCTGGACAAGCCAGTCAGTTTTCCAATTGAATAGTATAAAATTCTGTAGGTTTGATATTTCCTGCTGAGTGTTATGGGCTCTGAGATAGATTGAATGATTCCTCTGCCTCCAAAGAACCATTGCTTGAATTAATAGATCTATTTGCAGTGATGTTTGCCTTTCAATATGAATGTTTTTGTTGTTTTTGTTAAGGTAATGATCACTTAAGGATGACATGTACAATAAAGGCGCATAGTCTAACGTACTTCTAGCAATACTTGGCATCCTGGTTGAATTTGTGATTATAGTTAGTCTGTCACTTTTATAAATGATTTACTTTCATTTAGATTGATTTGTGGGGGGAAACTTCATCATAATCTGAATTGTTGCTTTATGTCTGATAGTGAAAAAATACTTTTAATTCTGTTGTTTGCTTTTTATTATTCACATTTAGAATATTTGACTTCGAAAAGAATCTGTTTCACTTTATATGTGCTCTTTACTGTAATTATAAAATTAACCTTCAGTATTGTTTAATCACTGAAATACCTACTCAGCAGCACTACTTCCCTGCAATATAAAAAAATGTACACAACTTTTTAATGAGTGATAATACTCAACAGCAATCAGAAACTCTCTAGAAGGCAAATTCTAACATAATCTGCATTCTTTTTAAATTCTGAAAATAAATTTTGCATCACCAATGTAGTGAGAATTGGTAGACATCTTGTTTTCCATCCTTGAGTTGAGCTCCTAAGCTTTTGTGCAGAGTTTATTCTCTGAACATTCTATCTCCAAATGTTTTTCTGGCAAACTTAGTGTTTTCTGGTACCTAGACTCATTCATAGTGTGTCCTAGTTTGAGTGAGAACGGAACTAATTCTGTTCAGTGATTTTACTTTTCAGCTCAGTTCTTCTCACTAACTGCACTGTCTGAAGTCAGCAGCCTGTTCTCACAGGCAGGGTCTGCTGCTGGCAGTGAGAACACCCCACCTTTAGAGTTACTACCAAGGCTTCGTGTGCAGACCAAGGCCACTGATGGACCTTGTGTGCCACAGTGGGGGGTGCAGAAAGTGAAAGGCGGCACCTGCAGGGAGGAGCAGACATGGCAGGTGACCCCATATGAGGTATTCCATCCCATATACATCATATTCAGTATAAAGCTGAGGGATCTGGAGGGTCTAGCTCTCTCTAGGGGCTCCCGGACTCTTCTCCCTTCTTGGACCGCTTTGCCAGCTTTGATCAGCTTGGCTCAGGTCCTCTTTCAGTTCCTTCCTCGGAGCATCCCAGGAGGACTCTGTCCGTTCTGCTTTCGATCCCAATCCGTGTGTTGCTGAATCCGGTAGCAGAATCCAGCTCCTGAACACAGCTCCTGTCTGCTGTGGGACCCAGTCTGGGACTCCCCATGTGCCTGCTCCACAGCACCAGTGGTGACGGTAATGTAATTACCATCAGGACGGTTAGGTTTGATACTGGTTTTGTATATATTTGTGTATATTCTGTTTTTCTTATTATTA
>JAAGNO010006573.1:38627-58422 GCA_033439905.1 Ceryle rudis | reverse complement strand
GGCTAAAGCCAAAAACATGGGCTTCGGGAACAGGAGTTCTGAATAATGCCTAGGGTGTTGGAAAGTATCAGAAACTTTTTTTTTTTTTTTTTTCCTGAACATGGCCAAAGAGATCGATTTTCAAATGGAAACCCATCCAAGGCACTTATATATTTATATATGTAATATATAATAACATGTATTATATAATAATATTGTCAATGGCTAAAAATGAAGATCTCAGAGCTAGAACCAAGGAAAGGTAAACATGATACTAAGTGTGTCAAATTGCCCTACCGCTCATATAGACACAGACAGGCAAGTGTGGCCATTGGGAACCTGTCATAGGAAGATGTGCCCAAATGAGAGGGAAGCAAGAACAGAAAGATTTATTATTTTTCTTTTGAGGACTTCAAACTTCTGCTTCTAATTGTGGTGGGTTAACCTTGGGCAGCAGTTAGGCCCCACCCTGGTGCTTACTGAAACACAAACCTGCATTTCTCCACCAGAATGATGGGTCACAGGACAGGAAAGTCGAAAAAAAGGATACTTGTGGGTCACGAGAAAGTTTAGTAAGTGAAGAAAAAAACCCAAAAAAACCCAAAACATGAAACCAAGCAATGCAAAGGTAATAATTCATCACCTCACATAAGCAGACTGACATCCAGCAGCCATCACCTTGGAAGACACCCGTTTCCTCCCTTCTTCCTCTACCCCCAGTTTTTACTCCTGTGCATGATGCTGTATGGTACAGAATATCCCTTTGACCAATTGTGGTCAGCTCTCCCTGCTGTGTTCCCCCTCTCCTAAATTCTTGACCACCTTCAGCCTATTCACTAGGGAGAGATGGTGGAAGAGTGGGAAATAAAACAGAAGGTTCAGCTATAGTCAAAACATCGGTGTACCACCAGCACTGTTGGAGCCACAAATCCAAACTACAGCCAGCACCATATGGGCTGCTATGAAGAATGTTAACTCTACCCCACCCAGACCTCAGTTCACCAGTAAAAAAAAGTAAAAAATAACAAAGGAAAGCCTTAATCAGCAAATGTAGGCAGAGGGTAATAATGTAGGCAGAGGGTAAGCTCCTAAAAAGTTTAACCTGGATTAGCGCACTCTCAGGAACTCCTCAGCCAGCTGCAGCACTGACACTGCAGTTCCTACACTGACATTAGTTCCTACAGGTGAGGAACAGACCAGGTAGGATGGGGTTGGATATGTCTTTCATCTCTGGAAGCACTTTTTTTCCTCAAAAAATTCTCTTGCAGTAATGTCTGCACTCATCATTCTGGAACCAAGTATGCTAACAGAGGTAATGGATTAACTCTTTACAGCCTTTCTGGGTACCAGATGAACTCTTTATGGCCACAATACCAAATCAGGCAGGACATGACAGAGATCTGACCTCAAAAGCATAAATATTCTCTGACCCAAGACCGCTCCATAAATACAAAACCATAGCAGGGTCATTTAAATAGGTTGGAAAAGATTTTAAAGTTGGAGTTTTTCTGTGTGATACAAACGTCTTCCATCTGCAAATTTCTCAGTCATATTGTGGGAAGCTGAAACTGTCACAGATATTAAGCAGAACAAACAGTAATTGTTTCAGAAAATATATTTTATTCATAAAATGACTAAACATTGGTGCATAGACAAAATATTTTGTGGCTAGATAATTTAAGTTTCTGAATACAAACCAGAATATTTTTGTTCTTCCTTCAGTACTGAAAACTAAAATAATGGAAAAATAAGATGATATCCAGGCTAGGTGCTGGGAAGCCTCAGCTACTTGTCTTTGGATGTGTAAAATCCACAGAAGGTGTCCAACACTGCATGGTCACTTCCTACATTATGATCAATTCATGAGTAAATATTATGTTAATTTTCCTGGAAATTCAGAAATTTTCAAAGAAGTCCTCTAACAAGAATATTCCATTCAGAATCCAGTCTCCCAAAGTACAGCTGTTTTCCAAAAAGGCAACACCTTTTTATTTTAAAAGTTTAAAGATGGACTTTGAAACAGCCAGGCTGCATAAACAACCTCTCTCCTTTTTTTTTATTTTTTTTTTCTGTTTGGATATGTTTTCGTATACATTGTCACGCTAGGTCATATGAGCCATTCCAGTACTCGACCAATTTGCCAAGAGCAGCTGTTTGAGTAGAACTGCAGAAAGGCAAGGCAGATATGGGATAAGACCCTGTAGGGACGAAGGGTCCAAGGCAGATGGCTGATATTAAAGGAACACCTCTCTCCAGCTCAAGAGCAGTCCATCCCAATGAGCAGGAATTGAGACACAAATACCAGGAGGCATCTTTTCTGCTTCTTAGCTTATGCATTTATAATTGTTCCCCTGGACAAGGGAAGGCAAAACCTGCTGTCAACTAAGTGAGCAATGCATTCGAGAATGGAAAATGGTAACACCTTCTGTGTTCACAGAAATGCACTATTGCTCTTGTGGAAGACAGCTGAGAATCCACAACACAGAAGGGCAATTTGGAGTAACTGTATTGACTTGCTACAACTACCTTTCTCCCCCACAAGTTTCAGCAAGGCCAGTCTTCATACACATGCTCTTTCTTGAAGTTGAAGGAGTTATTCTTCCAAGTAACCATAAAAACCTGATTCGCCAAAATATCCAATTTTTAAAAATCTATATGAAGTGTAGGAATACAGAAAATACCTTCCTTCTCTCTCAAGAAGGAAGGTAAATCTTAATGTGGCAACAATATACATGGTAAACATATGTTTGACAAAAAAAGATTTTATATTTTAGAGTTGAACCTCTAACTTTACCAGAACGAAGAAAGTAAAGGACTTACGTTAGTATCCATGATGTTAAAAATCTTAAAACCTCTCTTTGCCACCAGTTGTGAATTTTCCTAAGGACACGTGGGTCACTATTAAACACTGTCTGATAAAAGCAGTGCTAAGATACATAGATAATTTCTTTTTGGCAATGAAGAGATCATAACAGTCATTACAGCTGGATGTGACAGAAGTGACAGGTAAGTCACTCTTAGAATGACGTCTAAGACTATACTGGATGCAAAAGTTAACTCTTTCTGTCTTTGGCTTTGAAACACATCCACAGATAACACGATGCCCCATTTTGGTTTGTATTGCCAGTGGATTTTTTTCTAGAATTCACACCACTGGAAAATATTAGTACATTTCTGCTGAAAATGAATTTGAGAATAGTTTCCAACACAGGTATCTGCGTTTTTCACATCTTCAAAAAGGCAACCTGTAAAAGGAAGGAAAAACAATACTGTGGTTAGTCTTAACACCATGGGTTTCACTGTATTAACTGAAATTACATATTATAATAATCTTTTCACCTAAAAGAACCCAAACACACTAACGTAATGAGACCAGAGGCTATATTTGAAAGTGTTATTTTCTCACCACTTTCCTACCTAATATATCTCCTGAAAATTCGCAAACGCACTCTTTTTGCTCAAGAACTGCACTGAACTTGTTGCTGAACTATAGATCAAAACCTCTTTCTTCCCAGAATAACAAAGCACAAGGTGTTAATCTTGTGTAATTTAAAAGGCTATTTGATAGTATTTTGAAACTGGCTTACATTAAATCAATACATTATCCGTTTTGCCTGAGTATTAGCTGGTTTGAACAGTGCTGTGACGGTAAATGAAATCCTGATTCCAAAGTCAGGATGAAAATTCCTGATGAAAAGCCCAAAGTCAAAAAGAAAAAACACCTCACATTTTAAAATGACAAGGAACCAGAATCCTACGCTAGGGGAGAAGACAAATACTTGTATATGATCAGAAAACAGCAAATGATATACCTCTTCTCTTTCGTGTACTAAGCAGACCGTCATGCCTAACAGCGATTTAGAGGGAAGGTGATCTATCAAATACAAGAGACCTATAGCATTTCTGGTGTCCAAACTCATTTGTTCTTGGCCACACACGTGCAGCAGTTTCCTCTGCATCATTTTGGTTTTGTTTAGCCACCTTCAGAACTTGCAGGATACTAACTCAGAAAGTTAAGTTAGCTGACTGGAAACACAATCACATGTCCAGATTCTCATCTGCCAAGGAGACTGCTTCAGATATTCAACTACAAACTTTGCTGATCACAAGGATAGAAAAAAACATGGTCGGATGCCACCAAAGAGTGACAAAAAAGACTACCAGGTTACATAACAGTCTTCTGAAAATATTAACTGTTTCTCCTACTCCATGTAAAACACGTAAGAAAAAAAAAAAAAATTGAGATATACGCTTCCCTTTTTTTTCTCTCCAAGACCTTTCAACAGTCACTTGAGTGAAGATTCAAATTAACATCAAATACCACTTTGGATTTTCAGAGCTGACCCTCAATCACCACTCCACTTGATAATGTGACTAAAGAATGCACAAAGCACGATCAACCAGAAGGAATTGAATTAAGGCATAAAATATCACTGAGTATCAGAGTAGAGGGCAAAACAGAATGGAAACTTTTATTTTGGATCCTATGCCCCAAGAATACTTGATAGTTGTATGTCTGCCATAGAGGATACAAAAAATGAAGCAAGTTTTAACATATCTAAAAGGCTTCTCAGAACATCATTCATAGAAAGGATTCATGTCTAAAATAACGTAACTGTGAGGCACAAATGGGACATGACGATAAAGGCCTTTTCCAACCTAAATGATTTTGTGGTTCTATGACAGTAGAAATTCTTGGTTAAGAATGGAAAAAAAATAATGACCTCTCAATTCCTGAACATCTCTTTTGCTACTGCAACACTAACAGCAGTATCCTATTAGAAAGCTGCAATGTTACTACATGGCTGGGTTTGTACAGATAAGAAAACTGAGATTCCCAATTGCTTCCACATTTCTGAATTATTCTTTTCTTCTTCCAAACTGGAACTAAAATTCAGGAACAAGAATTTTCATATAGAACATAAAATTTCAGAAACATCTGTAGGCAAAGCTGGCCAGGGTGGAAGTCTGCCTGCTTTCCCATGAACATCTCATCACACTGACATATTACCTCAGAGTGTTTTCATTCAGCTCAATCACCATTTCACAACATTAAGTTGCTACATCAAAAACATTTCTCTCAGCTCATCTAAGGGGTACTGTAAAAGCCAGAAACTACTCATCATATAGGGAAATTTATCCATTAGGCCAAAGTCTCCCACCCTCAAAGACATAAAATGAAAAGAAAATCAATATGCCTGTCACCTTTCTCATGATTTAGTCACTCAGATGAATAGAGACAGACATGTCATTAATAGCAAATGTAAAATATTACCTATATGGAAGAGTCATAAGTAATACAGGCTAGAGATGAAATCCTGACACCAGTTAAGTCAAAGACAAAACTCACATTGACTTTACAAGGTAAGAAATTTGTCCTTGTATTGCAAGGAAAAAAAACCAAAAACCAAGGAAAGCAATAACCATTTCAATACACAAGATTCAAAATTTTAAGCAGATTTTTCAGCCTCAGATTGCAGGCTCCTTTGATACACAGTTTTGAGGTACCATTAGTGTAGATGTATTTGTTTAATTTGACTACTTGCTGTATTTTATAATGCATGAAATATACTTTTTCACTCCTTTGAGAGGATTATTGGCAACATAATATTTCCTTAGACTGGCAGGCTCCCCTACTACCTAATAAACTGTAAAATATCAAAAGGAATCATTTATCATTGTCTGTATTTATATTTACTACCAATGTGAATGAAAAGAGCACATTAAATCATCCCTACAGTTGACATAGCCAACAAAGAAAGGGATAACACATGGAAATCATAACCTGTTTATAAAACACCTGCAGCAGATGAAGATGTTTGAGATCAAGGCCAACTGAAACTAAACCACTGATGAATTTCACCTTACCCAAAGTTCACTACGAACCATATAAAATATTTCTGTAACATAACCATTACTGTAAATGTTCTTGGATCTCTAAATAGCAGTAAACTATTACTATAGGTTGAGAAAGTGGGACTAAGTACTTCTCCTTCAGTTCTCCATCTCTTAAGATACCTTCTCTGCAAGACAGACAACTAGTGGCCTCTTCCAGGTCTAGCAGCAACTCTCAGCAAAGTCTGCAAATCCAGTATTTCGCTGCTACTAGTGCGCTTTGAAAGAAAAATAATGTGTCAAACAGATATCTGATCTACAAGCTAAGGTTTATAACTAAATTCAGAATAAAAGTCAGTTTTCTAATCAGTTTATTCAAGGATTTTTTTATTGACCATACCTCAGTGTGTTGTCCCCTTAAAGCACTCAGGATAGTTAATATTAGCCCATCATTAAGAACTGATTTTTGTACTCTACCACCCTTACTTCTATGAGAGGAGACATTGCTTTTTCATTTTCTCTCAATTATTTCTGAAGATGATAATCTTATTCTATCTCAGAGTATCAAGTGCATCTCAGCACTCCACCCCATTAGTTTCCACAGAGCCAGAAGCTGCTAAGACCTCTGGATAATGAACGAACATAAACTCCACATTTGCAAGCATTTGAAGAGATATCAGCACGGAGGGAGCAGCAGAGCACCACAGGCATACCAATGATATATCTCAGAAAATCACTTTTTCTGTAAACAATAAAGCAGCAACAACTTCGTTAAAATCTTTTGGAGTCAGAGCAAGTTAAGAAATCCAGGTTGTGATGTTCAATTCTAGAAGCTGTGGTCTCCCAGCTTTCCCAAGAAAATGGGAAAATGCAAAATATAAGACCGTTAAGCATAGTGCAGACTACATGGAAATGATACTAAGGATTGAGAAAGCATCCTGACAGAGAGTGTACTTAGGTGGTTAAACTTTGCAACAGGTTGCCCAGACAAGCTGTGCAATCTCCATCTGTCTTTTGCATATTCCAAATGTGACTGGAGACAGCCCAGGGCACCCAGTTCTGGCTGACCTAGCTTAAGCAGTGGGGTTGGATGGGGCAGTTTCCAGTGGTGCTCTCCAGCCCCAGCCATTTTGCAGCTCTGAAAATTTTGTAGGTACACACATGCAGGCGAGTGGAACAGCAACACAATGCTGGTGGAAACTCTTTTACTGTAAGCGACAAAATCAAAGTCTGGCAATATTCTTTCCTCAGTAGAGAGAAGGTAGCTATGGGGTTATAGGTTTCATAATAACACTTTATTTTATAGAGTGTTGGTTTAGATCGGACATATGGAAGAATTTTTTTCATTATTGAGAGTGGTGAGTCACCAGGCACACATTGCCCAGAGAAGCTGAAGATGCCCCTTCCTTGGAAGTGTTCACAGCCAGACTGGATGGGGCTTTGAGCAACCTGGTCTAGTGAAATATGTCCAGGGGGTTGGACCAAATGATCTTCAAATGTCCCTTCCAATCTAAACTATTCTGTGGTTTCATCGAGCTGTTCCTCAGAGCATTGTCTCAGCTTCATATGATAAAAATCTGATGGAAAACATCAGGATAAGGGCATTTCCTACTGCATTAAGCATCCAGTGTCAGAGTCGAATATGAAGAGTAACAGGTGAAAGAAAAAAATTGTAATTTCAGAAAATACTTTAAAAGCTATGGAGACCTAATGAACTAGGGACATAAAAGAAAGCAGTTCCATATGGCAGAGCTGCTGAAGAGAAAACTCTTCTACCCAAACAATAACAGTGTGTGAGCAGGCAGAGCAGATGACTTTGCTCTGTGAAAAGCAGATGCAGGACTAAAAGTAGATAAACAATATATTTTTAAAAAGTGCAGTCTGAAAGTCCGGTGAATACAATCTGTCTTGTGGAGCTGACAACAGACAGAGGAAACGCAGCACTAAAAGAAAATTATTTTCTGAGCTAAGCAAAGGAAAAGCAGTTCAATCTTTCAATCAGCTGCAAGAACCAGAAAAGAAGTCAGATCCTTATTTCTACAGAACAGGAAAACAACCTGTATGCCAAAAGATGTTTTCCCATGCTCTAACACAAACTTTTAAACTGTTCTTATGTTTGTCTTCTCTTTAAAGGAGAACGAGTGAATTGTGCATATATAAAGATCTCTGTGTATGTCTCCCAAAGCTGAGGACACTGAATTTCTAATAGCCACATCTCTCTCAAGAGCTAAACAAAAGTAGGTAGAAAAATACACTACAGAAGTTCTCTTCAGTATTGAGAGGGAATTGCACTTCTGTTTACCCTACATAATTATAAGGAAAATAGTGGGTGGAAAGTAGTTGCATATACTTCCGTTTCAGCAGAAGAAAATCAACATTGGACCAGTTTTTAAACACTACCACACGCAGTTCATAATATCACATTGTGTTTTAGAAGAACACAACTTCCATGGCTATCTTAAATCATATCTACTGCAAGCAGACAAGCTGTACATAAACAGCTACCCCTGATTTAATCCTGCACATGTGCTAGTGTGAAATCAGGCGTGACTGAATGACTGCAGAGGAAACATTGATTATACGCCAATGAGGTTGTATTCATTCTCACTCAAAACGAGCATTTACATCATGCTGTATTCACTTTTACTCAAGGGTGACAGGTAATCAAGCAATGCCATGCCATCCACGTATGCAGGAAGAGAATAACCTTCCCAGAAAGACATGGACAGCTGTTGGCAGACCTCTGCTCCTAGATCCATCTGTGCTGGTGGAAGACATTAACTTTGCAGGGTCAATGGTACCCCTCTGCTGCAAGTTAACGTTTCTCTCTCCCCACAAAATGCAATTGCAAGCTTTCTACAGACTGGTATGCAGAACTCTGGTCTGCACTAACCAAACTGATTTATCCTAGAAACAAGAAAGGGAGGGCTTGCACAAACAATTCTGCTGGCAGATCACAGGGGAGAGACTAAGCTCTGGTGGAAACCTGAGTGAAAAGCTGACAATAGTGGGTTTTTCCACATGTACAGCTGGATTTAGAAGATAACATATACTCAAAGCCTCAGACCAAAGTCTAATTCACATACAGATTTGTATTGCCACAAAAACTATGGCAAGTGCTAAGTGTTATGGTTTAAACCTTAATAATTGTCGTACAACTGCTTGCGTGGTTGCAATTATAGTGTGATCCAGATGCTCTGTACATAGAATATACCTCTACCTTGAAAAAAGAATCAGAGAAAGTGACATAAACATATTTGTGTGAGCCTACATGTACACCTCACCCTGTATTTAATAATGCACTGGTGCAACTACAGCGACAATGTGCATAAACACATAGAGCAGGCCATAATCCTGACTGATACATTTCTCACTCCCATAAAATAAAGATGGACAAAGGAATGGGAGGATCAAAGCATCTGTGCCACATCTAGGTCCCAGCTTTATAAATATCTGATTTCTGATAAACTCTGCGCTCGAAGTTTGGTGTTCCCACAGCTGATGACCCAGAGGAATACTACCTTCTCTGAGGCATTACAGTGTTCTTCCCATTCCTGCACCACCACCAGAAGCAATGACTTCTTATAGCTGTTACTATCACCCTGTTGATTAGCAACAGTTGATTATAAATAGCCACATTAAAACTTAAGAATTCGCCTGTCTACCCATACCACAAGTTTACATATGCACTCTCACCCAACAGTCAGGGACCAAGCCCACTGGTGCACAAATAACCTGTTCCAGAAATATGTTTTGGCACCAGTGTGAATGAATGGACACAAAGCAGATGGCAATAGATGACCAGAGACATGAGAGAACATTAACTGCTATATTTACATTCACACCCACTGGATCCACAGACCCATAAAAAAGCAGCTGCCTTCTCCAGACTGAATGCTACCAAGCTGTTGCATATTGTCCGTACCTCTCTGAGGTTGCTCCTGGGAAGTGCAAAGGCATTTTTAGAGGAAATTGGAAAGGAAGGCAGCATATTCAGTACTAGAAGAATGAGAGAAGACAGAGATGTCCCTACCTTGACAGTGTAGGGTTTCTGTGCATTAAATTGGTAGCCTGCAAACTCCCTGGCTGTACTCCAGCTGCAAAGTTGCCCTCCATTACACTGATGTTTAATTCTCTTTTTTCTACACTTCAGGCTACACTTCAAGTAATTGTGCAGTTACCCTTCCTTGACATTTCTGGACTAAGCAAACCGAGGAACCACCAGCCTGTGCTCATAGCAGCAGAACTTCACACCACTAGACTGGTAAGTTTGAAATACTTTACTGTGGAAAACAAACAATTTCAAACAAAATGTAAGTTCTTTGAAAAGGTCACTAAAAACAATATTACAATTCTTCAAATTGACAGAACAGATAGTTGGACAAGTTTTAAATACTTAATCAAATAAGAAGCTAAAACTAAGGTCTGTGTAAGTATTAAAGCCTTCACGACTATCACTATCATGCTTGAATTCCAGTGGACACAGAAATTAAAATATATCCACAATGCTCTCACAGACAGATATAGCAGCACTGTGCTGTGCAGGACTATGTGGTGACAGCAATAATGAAGTCAACAGAAGCACAGGTTGTGGAACTAGGCTATCCTAACAAGCTTGGGTTGAAGAATAAGGGTATGTGGAATGGCAATTTTGCAATCTGACACTAACTCTCACCAGGCTCAGAATCGGCTGTGGAGGAGACATTTTGTGAAGGACTCTTATCTCACTCACTCCACAGGAAGTGAAGGTTGTTCTTTAGCGTACGTATCTGCAAGGAATTCCCCATCTCAAAGAGAAGTTGTCTCAACCAGCTCTAAGGAAACATATTTTTGGTCAGTGCTACACTATCACAGAAGCAGAGAAACAGAGGTGACAAAAGAAGTCTGGGGAGAACTTGGCTTCAGTAGACCTATCATCTAAACAGCCAAATTCCCTGGAACTTCTAGGAGAAGGCTGGGAAAAGGCAAGTCCACTCCCACACAGTGTGAAAGGTGCTGTAGATCTGTGGGCTTTCCAGTCTTCATTGCAGAAATAAACTTACTAGAACGTCACTCTTGATCAATCATTTTTGTCTTCTGGACAAGCCGGGGAAGATATAAAATATAACCAAAATAACCAAAGAGAAAGAGAATTAGATTCTTTTCATTCAACTGTTAATAGAATTAATTGTAACCAAAGCAAGGATTTATTTTTTTAAACACGATTTCTCAATCTGGTAATGCACCTTCAGGATTTACAAAATAAACCCGTCTATAAAACAGCATGCAGACTTTCAACCAATCCTTCCTAAGAGTATTAATTTCTTATAAGAATGAAGCTGGATTTGAAATGTGACAGATAAAGGAGAAAAAGCAAGAGATACCTCTGAAGTCTCAGGCTGTGCACATGCACTGCAAGCTATCTCTAGCTAACACTAACAGTAACAATGCTGAAGCTTGCCCAAGCTTTAAAAGGAAAACTATAAGCAGCTGCAAAACCAGTAGAAAATAGATCTTTGCATGTTTTTATTTTATATGAAGAAAACTGATTTTTTTTTATTTATTTATTTTTAATTTTAGATCAAGTAGTTCTGTGTGTGAAAAAAGTAAAAGGATTTTTGGATTGGTATGTTTTTTCAGATTAAGTTGAAAATGCTCTTAATCTTTTGTTACTCTACATATGAGAAGACCCCAAAATTTATGGCTTTATTTTGTCTTTTGCCAAGCCTTCCTCATTAGCGTATACTACTTTTATTTTCACTGCAGACATTACTTCCTGTGGTACCCATCATTAAGACAGGCACAGAAACGGCAGTATTATTTGTCTTTGTTAGTCTTAAATACAGTTTTACAGTGGAGGATGGAACCTAGTACTAATGTTGCGTTGCAATTACTGATCCAAAGTGAACCAAGCTAGAAAACCCATGGAGTTTACGATTTTCCTAGTCAACACTAGATGATGTATTTGTTTTCTACTGTAGTAGTTACCGTACTGAATTTCACACTAATCAGGCAATCCAAGCAGCACATATTTTTCTGCATCAAGTTGTTTTAAACCTCTGTAGAAAAGACATTTCTTGAAGCACATATATGTATGGGCAGTTGTGAGATGCTCATTAAGCTAAACCAAAGAAGGCACTGTAAGGTGCTGTGTCAATTTACAGCGTCTTAATGCTAGACACACATGAAGAAATTAATCCTTGACACACCAAACTGGAACATACGATGCAGCTTCTAAAATCTTTTTAGCCTCACCAAAAGGTGTTTCACAAGGCTGAATCAGAAAAGGTCGTGTTTGCCACCCCTTCAAGGAACCTGCGCTCTGACGCACAGCTCGATCCTTCACACTTCCACACACAGCCTGCTGTCACAGCAGGCTTTGCTCTGGGATGCCTTCCTGAAAGGCATGTCAGTCTAAAGCTCTTGTCATGTTTTTGCACTTCTCATACCACTAGATTTCTTTGACCTCTTGAGAATCTGTTTCAAGTGACCAGCATCAACAATACCCAAGCACGGCTCTATCTTCCCCGGAAAGGGAAAGGGTGACACACTGCTTCTGCTGTAGTATCCAGCAACTGTATCTCTTGTAGTAGTTCGTCAATGAGGAAAAGAATGAATAAAGCCCTGAACAAGGCACTATGCATAGTCTGATGTCTTTTAAAAGAAAGGTCCAGATAGAGAGATATATGGATTTATTTTGTTGACCATGAAACAAGTAAATTGTACCTAATTCTAGAGGCAATAAATAGAGCCAACTAAGCAGCAACATAATCTCTCTTCAACAGTATCATCAAATCACCTCTCTCAAGAGTCAGCCAGTAAGGTATGGTGCATGTTAGCTGTGAGATCGGAGATCGGTCAGCACATTATGGACTTATTTCTTTAATGAGACACTGGCTTGCCCAGATGTGCAATGTTCTGGTCATTTGCATGGCTGTTGCTCTCAATTAGATGCTCTTTGGTGGTATTCCCTGCAGTATAATTTATGAAGCATCCTATCTCAGCAAAATACCCTGTCACTGCATTCCAATCCTCTTAAGACTTAAAGAGAGGTAAGTGCTAACCAATGTTCACATTTGTTCACAAAGCAGAAGCATTGGGTTTAGGTCTTTACTACACAATAGCATGCTCATCTGGATTCTAAGCTGGCAAATATGTGTTTTCTTCCTCTCCTTCTCCTTGTCCCTTTTGTCATGAAGCATCATAGCTAGCTCTAAGGTCTAAAGGGTCACCCTGACCCTAAACTGTGACAATAGGAAGATGACTTTCAAGGGCTGTATCATCCAAACCTGAAAAATGAATAATAAAATCTTCAATTACCAGCTTATTTTTCCAGCTCTAGTGATCACCATAAACTAACATTTTCTCTATTACTCCTTAATATTGAACCATTTATCATACTCAAATCTGGTTTTCTCCTGTTTTTAACCACTACCCCTAACATTTTTCTCCTCACAACAATCAGTCCTAAACCCACACAATACACCTTCAGTCAGGATTTACATCCAGCCTGTGCTATGGCTCATATACTACAGTTGGAGACAGTCTCCATGCAGTCTTGCTCAAAATGTTTCCCCAGGAAAAGCAAGATTACTACAAAAATAATTGTTTCCCAGCTGCAGCAGCAGGTAAAATCTGCAAGCCAAAATCCACCCCCCCGGGCCTGGATAGAGATGCTTGTTTCTTCCTTGTCTTGCTTGTCTTCTCCCTTACCCTTAATAGGAGAAAAAATAACAGGCTAAGATTATTTCAGTTCTAAAAGCAACACTGTAGAAAGCTAAAAAGAACAAGGAATTAAACTGGAAACATAAGGAGAAAACTAACTTCAGGTTAGTATTTCACCTGCTGTTGGCCTGGCAGGAGAAGTTCTAGTTTATTTTTGCTTTCATCTTCAACCTGTGTTTTATTTATATACAAAAATAATATCTGTCAAAACCTAAAAGCTAAGAAATGGTCTATTATCTTCATTTCCTCCAATGTTTACAGCTAGCAATGCCACAGAAACCAATACCCAGGCATAAACTGGGTTTGTAAGAGTCTCCCTTAGCAAATGGTACATGAGCAGAGCACACTGTCATGTCACGTTGAAACTGCTGGGCTATCTTGTCACATATGAAATGTTGCCACAGTGTAAGACACGGCCACCCCTTGTGTGCACATCCATTTCTGAATATACCGAACCCAAACACTACCTGAAGTACCATAAGATATACTAAGAAGATGTGGGGAGAGGGCAGAGGGACCATGACAGAATGCACACATTAGAGAACAACAGAAATAAATGACAACTTTTAATAAGGGGTATTTGGTTATGTGCTAACATTTACATTCCATTAATATAGTCCGAGCAGTCAATCTACCATAACTCAAAAGAATGAGGTAGAGGAAGTTAGAGGAGAATGTGGCACTGCTAAGTAACACTTTGAAACTAGATAGTTCGAGCAGGTGTCTTCATTGGGTTATCTTTTGAAAACTTTATGGAAAAAAGCAAGTTTGAAAAATTAGCTGCTTAAATTCTCTCTTGCTTCCTGACAGTTAAAACTGGAATGAGAATAAATATCTCCCTGCATGAGGTATGAGGATTAATTTGTTTGTGTATATAAATGTGTATTTAAGTATCATCTACTATTTTATTTTTAACACCTTACTGGGACTACTGCATTCCTACCCTAGTTCAGCTCTTGGCAAGAGATTAGGATTGAGTTAAAATGGGAACAGGTGTTTGGAAGATGATATGGCTGTAATAAAAGTGCTAACCAAAAAGATGGAAAGAAAAATAATTTAAATATGGCATTTATTTGTATCCTGTGAAATAGAGAGACATCCAAAAGAAAACACAGAATCACAACAACTGAGGGATATTTGGGAAAATGTACTGGCCTCCTGTCATTCATTCCTAAGGAGGTATTGTCCGAGCAGGGCTGTCCTTTGGTCCCAGGTCATCCTGTTCTGGTACAATCTCATGATGCCCGTTAAAAGGCCAGCCACTCAGTAAACAAGTTTCACTGCTTAATGCTGGTTGGGTAATAAAACATTTTCAAAGCCTCAAAAAGATGTAGGAGTTTAAGGCCATTATCTGTGAGATTTGAGCTCCTAAATTATATCAGGGATTTTTATAGTGTGTATTTCTGGCCTCTAAGATCCCTACAGCCATTACTAGGTCAAACTGATTTTTATTTCTAGGGATTGAGCACATTCTTTTGCCAGCTGCAGTCAGAAGAAAAGCTGAAACCATCCATTTCAAGGCTCAAATTGACAAAACCAGATGTTTTCTTAGTAAGAAGAAGAGTTACTGACCTTGAAGCTTCGTAAGAAAATAGAATATTCACCATTTTTAGAATATCTTTCCCACAGCAATCAGATGAGGATAAAAGCTTTTTTGAAAGCAGACTGTTCTCAAACCCTAATCCTGCAAGTCAAATCTGTTGGCATCAAGATGTACTATTAATTTCATACAATAATAAAAGCAAATAAAGTAATGATTTTTAAAAGCAAAGGTTTAGGGCGGGAAGGTGTTGCAAGATGTATGGTGGATTATTACTTTGTTTATTGCTATACTCCATGACAGCTTCCTATCAGAGTAGGACACAACATACAAAATAAATAAAATTTAACTGTAGAGATACAGGCAAGACTCTCTGTGTGTAGCACAGGTCCTTAGCTCTGGGAATTCCCAGCACAGCTGACTCTCAAAAGTCAATGTTAGACTGAGAATATCGTAAGAAATTAAAATGGTTGTCTAGACTTTATTGAAGTCCCTTGTGCCTTTAACTATGAAAAAGCTTTCCTCTGGCCTGTGGAACAACTGACTGAAGAATGTAGTAATGTAATTTCTGCATGCTACATGTTTATTTTGCTGGTATTAAATTATTTTTGAATTTTAAGAAGGTTTAATACAATTATCTTTTGACTTCAGTATGTTTAAGGTGCATCCTTTCTAAGTATTCCTTGTCAGTAGTCACTCATGACAGAGTTAGTCTATTCAGGTAGCAAGACAGTAAGGAAGGTTTTAAAATGACTGACAACAGAGGATTATCTCTTTGAAAACAATACTGAAGAAAACAATTTTGACCTGAGACAAATCCACACATCCTTTCAATTCTAATGAATTCATCAACAAGAACATGGTTATTCATAAGCGCAGCTTGGCCCTGCATCATTGATTCTACACACACATTTGCACAGCTCTGAGCAGCTCCATTTAACTCAATTGTCTAAGGGAGGCAATTACTCATGTGTTGAAGTGCTTATGGGAGTCAAATCTAGACTCATAGATGGCTTATGGATTCCTGCCCTTGACAGGCATCAGACAATTCTAGATACTTACTCTCTGTCATGACAGAACTGGAAAATTTTGATGAATGTATCAGTTAATGATCATTTCTGAAGCCACTGGAAGAAAACAAATTTGCCTTCCAAAAGGAAGGGTTGTACAAGTAACCGAAGAGATCTTAAGATGGAGCTTGATTAATTGATCATACATGACATATTATCTGCAATAGCAGGGGACCAAATTTAATGAAACACAAGAGTTCCACATGGTCCTGCCTTCAAACAACACCAATTACTGCAAGTCAATAGGGTAAAGACTGATCACAAAAGCTAGAACATCTGACAGCGTAGTAGCCAGGACTAAACACTTTCTGAAAGAAGTCTTTTCATCAGATACCCATCCCAGCCTGTCAACAGAGCAGCAACAGTGGAAAATGCAAGTTAATGCTCTGCAAGCTGAGGTCAGATGGACCCCACTCTTTCTGGCACTAGGACAGTAACCTCCACTGCAGGGGCAGGACTGACCTTTCAAGACAATGACCTTTTACATACTTTAGCATCACCAGAAGATTCTGAGTCTCAGAACCCTGATGTCCTTTCTCTCAATAAACCATTGCTACCAAAAAATAGGAAAAATATTCAAATATTCAAAACCAAACATTCTTTCAAAGCACAACCTTTTTTTTTCTTTCCAAATGACATGTCAAAGACTCTACAAAGACCTGAGTAGCCTTCACTAATGCACTTCCCCGGAGAAATATGCACTTCTTTGGTGGCAGTTTAAGCAATAAGCAAATGCTCTTGAAAACTTCCCCTTCTGCTGTGCTGGGACAGCTGTATAGTCAGTGGATAATGTGGAAGGAACAGAGGGAAGAGACAAGGTGACATAACAAGAGGCCAGGGTAGATGGAGGGGTTACCTTAAACCAGATCAAATAGGTTGGTGCTGAACATAAAACTATGACCCTCAATACCACAGCAATGGGAGCAAATGTACAGGCCATAAAACAGTTGAAATAAAGCTACAGGCAATGTCGTGTGAAAGAACACTGAATATGGACATAGTATTAAAATGTCTAGAAATACACTCTAAAAGTAGCATGTCCTGTCGACAGCTTTTCACGTCATTCAGCTTTATCCAAAGAAGTCACATAAGCAATACAGAAGGTGACTTTATTATATCACATTCTGTTACTTTTGGAAGTTATTTTTGTGTCTGATTTATCATGGAAAATACAGGTAAATGATCCCATTTGTCTTCCCTGACCTCCAAGTGACGCTGCCTAGAACCTTTGTTTTCTGTTATTTCTTTTAAACTGTGAGGAAGAGTTCACATCCTCCAAGATATGAAATGTAAAAAAAAAGTAAAACAAATCAAAAAACCCTCAGGCATTTACATAGTCCAAAACCATCTCCCAGGAAGACCCTCAGAGGGTTGGATTTATGAAGTTGAGTGCAGGTTTGTCTATGCAGCGGTGCACCCTCTCTTCTTCCATCACTCTTACTTACCTGCTTCATTTCAAATAAGAACTCAACACCTCTGAAACTGAGGACTGCGTGTCCATCATCTACCACAGCATATACCTGCACTGTGATGGAACCTCAACAAGAAAGAAATCACTGTGAGAAACATCCATCTCCATTCACAGACAATTTATGCAGCTCACAAAAAAAAACCCTGCTCTTCCAGTATTCATCTTCTGCAGCTTCTCTTTCCTGTCCACTTTTGCCATGCTTTGATTTAAATTTGAAAATCTCCTTGGACCCTGAATCGTGCTTTTAATTTTTCAGCCAAATGCTGTGCACAGCTTTTGTCTGTAATAGTAACAGATTGCCAAAGGACACACACAATGAGTCATGGAAAGAAAGAGCGAGGATTTCCTGTCTCTTAATCCAACGCTCAGACAAGGCCTCTCATGTTTCCAATTTTCAGGGACTGGCAGGTGAGGGGAAGAGAAGAGAAAGGAAGAAAAAAAGATGGAGAGATATTTTTTTAGATAAGCAAAATAGACAAACAGAAAAAAAAAAAAATCCCCGCACAAGCTCTTTCCCTTTGCAGTTTCAGATGGCTGATGTAACAGTAACTGCAGAATCTGCTGAAGAGCTTAAATCTGTTTTTTAAAAGATGTAATGAACAGAGGATAAATATTAACAGGCAACAAAAAGACAAGAGTTTCGTGGTTTCTTAAAGCAGAAACAAAAATAACCAGTTTGCTCAACAAGCCTGGAAACAGCAGAGAAAGGAATTTACATGCTTTCAGGGCAAGGGGGATTTGGGAAGCTTGTTCCCCTATGGGAGGGTGGGCAGCAACATTAGCATATGCCCACCCCAGAACTGTGACAAAATCTGGGGGTTGTGAACATTTAAGTAGCTGACATAAATCAACATTCACTTGAACACACTTCAAAAACAACCTGTGTGTTACACTAGTCTAGTAAACTTAGGAAGCTAGTTCCCTCAAGACCACCTGTAATTAGCAAGAGACTAGGAACATTCAAGAGACAAACAGATCATGCAGAGGTGATGTATCAGCAGCCTGAAAACAATTAATATCCATCCTAATAATGTCACCTACTCCAAAAGACTGCACAAAAATTTACAAGACCCATAATGCCACAAAGGAACAGGAAAATAAATTTTCATTGTCATAAAAATAGGCCACCCATCATAGACTGAAAAGGGATCCAAGCAAAAAAACAAAGGGATTTTGAGACAAGTTTTACTCATTTATCACTGCAAAGCACAGCTCACACGTGGGCTTTGGCAGCACTCCGGCTAACTGGCTGAAATGAGACCCATTTCAGAACAAAACAGATGTTAAAACACTGGTGCCAGCAAAAGGTGTTAACTGCAGTTATAACTTACTACATGTGCATATACACATATACGTGCACATGTATGGGATATTTAGGGACTGCTTGTCTCAATGGTCTGTGTTAATGAGATTATTTAGAGATTACTGCCTGAGGATACAGGTAACTCAAAATCCATGCATTTTATTACTATATGTATAACAGCAACAGCAAAAAAGTCTTGCTGTACTCATAACAAATATTTGTACTCCCAAACTAACCCCCACTGAAGATATCTAGAGCGTCATCTAATAGATACAGTGATTGGAACATCTTTCATAGAAGGAGAGGCCGAGAACTGGGACTGCTCAACCTGGAGAAGGTCCAGGGGGATCATATTAATGTGTATAAATACCTGATGGGAGGGCGTGTAGATGAGAGACTGACTTTTCCCAGTAGTGCCCACTAACAGAACAAGAGAAACTGAGCACAAATTAAAGAGCATGAAATTCCTTCCAAAAACAAGAAAATACTTTTTTATTGTAAGGATAGTAGAACACTGGCACAGGTTGACAAGTCTGCATCCTCAGAGATACTTAAAACCCAACTGGACGTGGTCCCAGGCAACCTGCTCTAGCTGGCTGTGCTTTAGCAGGGGGTGGACTAGACAATATCAAGAGGCCACTTCCAATGTCAGTGACCCTCTGACTTTGTAATATATTTCTGTTGGGTGCATTTTTCAAGTGAACAAGCTCATTTACAAATGTTAGTCATTAAAACATCCTTCAAGACAAACCATTACAATGTTTTGTAAAACTTCCCAAGTGGACTTTTTTGACTCTGCTCTTTTTTTTTTTTTTTTTTTTGGGGGGGGGGGGGGGGTTAGATTGGCCTTTCTTTTCCTAATCTTTCTTTTGTGTATACATCTTTTTAATTTT
>JAAGNO010006573.1:0-14596 GCA_033439905.1 Ceryle rudis | reverse complement strand
AATTATATAAAAATTAATATACAAATATGCACATCTATAACTTAATATAGTTGCATACACAAACACAGAACCATTATTAGCAGTCTTCTGTCTTTTATCCAAGTAATGAGTATTTTAAATGGAACAATTATGCATTTCTAGAGTCGGGTCAAAAAGAAATTATATAGAAATCCACTATAAAAACAATTCAGCAGGTTTAAAATATCTTATCCTACAAAATGTAAGTCCTTCTTGAACTTGAAGGACAAGTTATTCAATACCAATAAAAACACCTTATAATGAAAATTTAAATTTAACCTCATCAGAGTACCTTCTGCCCATTGCCATAATATTTTTCAGAAGGGCTGACATAAGAAGTAGCAAATGTTCTTGTAATATTTCGAAGGGCCTTTTAAGTAAAACTACGCTATTTGGTCCAGCGAATGCTTCTGTAATTTAAAATAGATATTCCACATGCAGTTTTCTTATTTCTAAGCCCAATATGTAGCACAGATTAAATATAGCTAGATTAAATAAATGCTATTAGCATAAATAAAGCCTGTGTGTAGCCCACAAAATTCAATTCTTATTTTCTCAAAGTGGTAAAGGACAGAACCAGCAAACCAAACAACTGTGATAGTATTTTGTGCCAAGACAGACAAGGTTGTTTACAAGTAGATTATTCTTTTGAAGCACAGAAAGCTATCTTGACATAATGCAACTTTTTTTGCATAGAAATACATCTTGGAATTTTAATCCTGTCCAGGCTTAACTTTGCCTTGGAGCATGTAATTTCAAAGTAATGCTCAACATACTTCTCCAGACTAAAGATTTTTGGGTGTTCACCAACTGCCTTCCCTTCTACAGCTGGCTGCTATGCAATTTCAAAAGCATTAATTTTAAATTGCAAACCCTATCACCCATTAAATATCTTCATTCCACTGCAAACCAGCACCAACAGTCTCTGCAGAAGACAAAACCAGAATTTCAGCTGCAAGAATCACTGAAATAAAACTTAAACATCACAGGGAAGGATTAGTGGCCGTTCATCTATTTTGCAAACCTTTTAAGTTAAAGATTCATAATATCCAAAATGAATGTATGAAAAGCTAAATTGAGTGACAAAGTCTAAAGCAGACTTATTTTCAAAGGGACACCTAGATACATAGGACCAAGAATACTTACAAATGTACTAAACTTAAAATTCATTACAGTACTCAAACTATGCACAGATGGTCAGCGAGTATAACTATGACATTATCATCTTTATTTAGTTTCAGCACAGGTAAGCAAAAATAGGCTGATCACAGAACAAAGGAATTTTAATTGTGCAGGAACTGACCTTGGATATAAAATCTCAAGCCTGCCAGGTACTTCCCAGGGTAAGTCCTACAAGGAAAACCACAGTGCATAAAGGTACAGCAGCAGCAGCTATATCCAGAGAGCCAACTCGTAACAGTAACTGCCTATGGGGAAAGAAATTCTATCTTCATTCATCTGCAAGATCAAGAGTTTGTGGCAAAAGCTGAAGCTGTAAAAGTAGAAAACTGCATGCAATTTTCATCAGTCTCAGTGAACTTCTGCTTTAGAGCAGGAAGAATACAAGCTCATGGAGAAAACAGCTCCTGCTGGGCTTGTGATGCTCAAACATATATAGATGCAATAGGAAGAAAACATGGCAGACAGAATTCAACAGATTCATAATGTATTTCCTTGAAACTGCTTTTTAAAATTCCCTACATAACTTTTGCCTAGCTGGGTGCAAGAGCAGAATTCCCATGTAAATTTAGAATTTATCCTACAAACCCAAGAAAAGCACAAGAGCTGGGCACAGCCTAAAGTCTGCTGTGACAGCTCTTGAACATCCACGCTATGCAGAATTGCTGGCACAGCTCCAAAGTACAATGTAATTGCAGACTTCTCACTAAAGCAATGTGGACCACTAAAAGCAGAAGCAAATTACTCTCATAAAAACTGCATGGCCAATGCTTTAGAATGTGCTTTTTGACTTTAATGGCAGTGTTAAGACTTTAAGCTGCAGGTTTTGAATGTCTTACTATATCCCAGGCGGAAAGAATTCAAATAATTTTCCTGAAAACAAAGATCAGATAGCTGTAGCTAGATCACTGCTGATAATTCACCATAGCAGATGGTACTGCTGATGGTCATCACCATCTAGACTAGCCACAGTTCTACTGTGACTCTAGACTGAAGTTTTCTTGGATATGCCTACAGCCCAGAATGAAGGGATAGCTCTGCCTGCCCCTTAAAATACTTTCTTTTTACATTTAGCACCTCTTGTTTCCTTCCTGGATACATCTTACTCTAAATTAGAACAGATGGCTCATAATTTCCCTAATGTATGGCAATAACCGTAGACTACTGTGCTTGGGATGGATGCAGAGGACACAGACCAGCGTGCCATTGACCTGTTGCTAAAAGCCTGACTACTGGTGCCATCTTACTTACAGGGAATGTCAAATGTAAGCAGCAGTACCACTGACCTAAAAAGTCTCCCTTCCCAGCATGCGTCAACCAAATACTCAAATTCTGAGGTTACACATTTTTAAATTTTTTTTTTCTTTCTAACCTTCCAATACTTCAGGTAGGTAGAAAAATAAGGGCCATTGCCCTGGCCTACGGGAATAAGCCTCCACTAATTACTGTTATTTACTGAAGGGCAGAAGTGCACAGCAGGGTTGTAGGAAAACAAGGTACTATATAAAAGTTCCTTCGTGGCAATTACTGACATTAATAATGTTACCATATAGTAAATGCAAAGTAATTCCAGATAGCTCACCCTTGAAAGGTTCACGTAATTTTAAGGAAGCTTTTCCACCTGCTCACAGGACAAGTGCCGTCTGGTGGAATGGCTGCCTTCATCAGCAGATTTTTCTGGTGTAACTCTTCTTTTCAACCTACAGTTTTTTCTCACTGGGACATTAACAAGGATGCTTTCCTGAGCATATATATATATATGCCACCTGGTTTACAGAAATTGTGGGAAATCATTGAAACCATTTTTCTTCCTCCCTCTTTTCTCCCTCCTTTCCTTCCCACAGGTTGGAAACTACAAGAGGAAGACTCAGGAGGAAAATATATTTATCAATATTGGCAGATCTTGTGTTTTGAACACCCCGATGCTGTCAATAGCATTATGGTCCTGAGATGCCTTCAACTCTTCAAGAAACTATAACCTTAATTTTAAAATCATCAAAATGAGATTATTATTAATATCGCAGAACATAAACCACATGGTGTCAAGTATCCTACTTCAACAGAAAGTTTCCTTATGTAAAAATGCTATATGTTCAGCATCTGAGAATTATTTTGCACAATGTAAAATCTGAAAGGTTGATAAACAGGGAATCAAAATGCCTAAATCCATCATACAAACCAGTGGCAAGGTAGATCAAATACCAAGTTAAATGTTTGAACTAGTTCAGTACAAAAGGTTCCAAAAGTCTCACAAGTAGTTTGCCCAGACTCGTTGAGGGTCAGGTGCTTAAAAGAGAAGACCCATCTCATTTGAAATGGCATTTCATTTATTTCAGTTCACTCAAATTATTCAAGGAGCAAATGCATAAGGAAAGGTTAAAGCTGGAGTAAAGGTAACTCAGCTTTCAAAGAGGAGTAGAACTTCTCATAATGAAAACAGCAAACCAAGATGCACCACCTTAGCAAGGAATTTGATTAGTATACCTTTTTCAAAAGAAACAAGTATAAAAAGTCCAAGATTTAAAGACAACAACTATACTTAACATTCTTGACCTCTTATATTAAACCTAAGCATCACAAATGCAAGTTCAGTAATTATTTTAAGCTATTTCAGCACCTAGTTTCAACTGTGATTAACTTGTTTTCCAGTTTCATCTGTTTGAAGTCCTCCTTTGCTCACCAAGTCTAAAAATACCTGGTTCCCTTGCCCAAGACAGCTACTAGATGATTTTCAAATTGGTAAATCTAATTAAAATTATCTACAAAGTAGCAGCAGCTGTGCCCAGTTTCAACAAACTCTATTAACAAAATCTCAAATCTCACAGACACTGCAGAAATAAAAAAACCAAACAACACAATTCAAGACATGCAAGATAATGGTTTGGGGCTTCATCAGATTTAAAGACTATTTTACCAAATTCTGTATCCAAAAAAGCAGAATTTTGTATCCAGCCTAAATCATTCTACATTAAGCAAGGTGAACACAATGACATTCCAAGACAATGTTTCCATTACTTCTTGAAACAAAACTTAATTATTATCAGGGGCATGGGAGAGATTACATATTCCTGTTGTACCTACAGTGTAAAAATCCATGCACATGCTCCTTAAAAGTCAGCACCTATAGCTTAATCAATAACCTAGAACATCTATGAGTCTGCATCCTATCATGCAATATTCAGTATCACTGCTTGTAAAAATGGTAGTACATGCAGGCTACACGCAGGTTTGCATTTTTTCTTCAATGTTTTTTTGGAATTGTGCTGCTCATTTTCCTGCAGACTGCCCTGCACGGATTGCCAGTGAACATAAATTCTTTCAGAGGAACTTCACTGAACAGATTTTCCGAGCCAGTTATCTGAAAGTCTTGATGAATGGCAACCTTTACAAAGAAATGGAAGTGTATTTTCCCACTACCAGCTCCAAATATGGTTTCTGACTATGGCAACAAAAAATTCACCTTTACTAGAGGCTAGAGTACCATATATGCTTAAAGCATGACAGCAAATATGCAGTGTTACGGATTTTTCTTATGGTGTATGAGAATTTAAGTCCAAGGTCAGAATATCCTATACAACAGGATCTGGACATGTCTGCAGAAGCGGTGAACTCAGTTTTATGTGGCTGCAGTATCGTTGTGTCTGATACTTCAGTAGTGCCTCTGAATGGTCTACAGATTGGAAATCACATGTTAACTCTGAAATGCTGTCACAGGAGCATTTCAGATTTACCAAACTCTTACAGATTTGGTAAAAGGAAGTCAGAAGCGATGCTTAATTCAAAACAGAAATGCTAAAAATTAAAATGGCAGAAACTCACCCAAAGGAAGACTGAACAAAATAGTGTAGGTATTTATACATGTGTAACTGTCAATAAAGAAGGACTGGCTATTTTCTTGAGAGAGACAAAGAATGCCTTTAAGTTTCTGGAGATGTGGATTGTTCAGATTTACAAAAGAAGTTAAAATGTCTGTAGCAACTCTTGATCCTTTGAAAATGTGTGACTTGAAACTTTTTATCAACCAGTTATAAAATATTTTTCCTAAAAGTATTAGGTTCAATTTTTATAATTTAATTAAATGGCCTAATTTTACATCAGATTTTTAATTTCCAAGCCTTTAGAAACACCTTAGTTTCCTAATTACTGAAAGAAAACAAGAGGGAGTTGAATATAGAGTATCTCATGAAATATATTCCATTTAATTCTCCTAGAGCTTTCTAGGAGAAGGCAGTAGGAGGATGCTAAACTGAGGTCCCAACAGATGTATATACATGAGTAAAGATTACCTCACAAAGAGTAGAGATTTGGGTGCTGAAGAATGAGGTTAAGAAATCAGCTTAATTGTGGAGAATTAATCCTCCTGCCAGGGATTGAGGCAGGTCTTTTTAATGTTCTGATTTTTCCTTCAGAAGGTGTCACAAGTAGCTTCCTTCTAACAATGACAGAAGCTTTGTAGTGCTGGTTCCTAGTATACTGAAAAGGCCTTAAAATTCAAGGGGTGCTGTCACTCCATATATTTTTTTTTAGGTTAGTGGTTAATAGTAACTTCGGCTTTGCAGTAAAGGGATACAGAGGAAAGATCCTTCATACTTCTCTCAATGATTTCAGTTCTATGTTTATCAAATTCTTTTCATTTTTAAAGTGCACTGGACTGTCTGAAGAGCAGCTCTGCTCTGCATGGCTAAACATAGAAAAGTTTTTGTCTTTAATAAGGGCTTAGATAAATAATCCCAAATCCCAGTGGGCCTTGTTACAGCAACATCATAAATTTTTTACACCTCCTTATAATTTTGGAAAAAAAAAAATGTCTGCATATCAGTCTGAGCTCATGCTGACTAATGGGGCCTTAGGGAAGGGGCTGTTGAAATTCATGCGTCTAGCCATTAGAAATGGATGTATAGATGCAATTATGATAAATGAGCATAGGTTTATTAAATGATGATTAATTTATTTTTTTTTTAATTGTAGTTACAGGTGAAAATAGAGGACATGTGCAACGAGTACTTAAATGCTATAAAGGTGGTGTTACCTGTTGGTTCTGTGAGAACACTGGCAGTTATTCACATCACTCAGTTTCAGGTACTCAGTGACCTGATTGATGAGCAGGGAAGAGATGGCTGATGAAGATACTGGTCCCAGCCGTTGACCCTGCCTGGACAGCTGAACTGCTCATCACTCATTTCCTAAACTGCCATAGTTCATGGTGTAGTGTCTTTAAGCAATCCAATATTGGCAACAATTTACCTGCAGCCATATGCTCTAAACTGCAGCAGTTGAGGACTTGACTGTCAAGTGGTTCAGACATCTGCGCTGCAAAAGCAGGGCAAACAGTCAGAACAGTAACCTCAGCTAAGACTGAAAAGCAGGGTTGGCCTAAGTGAGACAACCTGACTAAGTTCCTCATCTAGGCAGTGCAGGGAGAGCAGCAGAGAGGTGGTATGCCCCATGGGCAGGCAGCAAACCCAGTAAGCAACATGGTATCCCCTTGCCTTGTTATCAGTGGTCACACCACAGTTCCGAAGCAAAGGATCTAACCACAAACCAAGGCAGCACAGCATTAGACTCTATGGAGAAAATATGGCCCGCAACTACAGAGCTCAAAGCTTATCTATCACTTATTAAGACAGAGCTGCCTGTTGAAACGTCTAGGTAAATGATGTGAACTGTACTCAGATGCCAGTATCTTCCCACCAGGTCTCTCTGACTGCCCACCTCCCACTGCTACACACCACTACTGCTGGATCAACCAACAGCCTCAACACCAACACCTAGTACCAGAGGGATGGTGTTTTTGATACCATGCCCTAACAGTACTGAAATAGGTGCACATTCGGGGCTCTATACTAGCAACAAATAGTAATACTTATCCTCAGCATAATCAACCAGGCAAGAGGCAATGAAAAAATATTTTAAAAAAAAGAACAAATGAAATTGAAGTTGAATGAACCAATGGTCTGTATGGTCAGTGATGGCACAGGGCTGCTCTTGCTCTGTACCAAAAGCCCTGTGTTCCCTGGCCACAGCATAATGCGCTTCC
Organism: Ceryle rudis; assembly: GCA_033439905.1. NCBI lineage: Eukaryota > Metazoa > Chordata > Aves > Coraciiformes > Cerylidae > Ceryle > Ceryle rudis. The sequence continues at coordinate 7,362 of JAAGNO010006573.1, read as the reverse complement.
CTGGATGTTCTCATGCAGGTTATTCCTACCAGCTGTGCCGCATGAAGATTTGCATATGCTCCATAAACTTTAATTCCCTTTTTAAGACCTATTATACTAAGCAGGAGGCCATTTCTGAAGTTGAAATGGATTTTCAGAACAATATAAAGATGAAAATGTTTTCTGGCCTCTGATTTTTAAACCTTTGGGTAAAACTAAATCACTTCTACAGTACTGTTGATATTCCACAAAGAAGTATTCACAAATACCAGGCATGCCAGAACATTATGCCTGAATCCAAAGGGAGAAGTTATCCTGCTGTACAAATAAAAGCTGTAATCACTGTTCACAAAAAGCTCTCAGCTTGCTGCTTTAAAGTTCTTTTTTTTTTTTTTTTCTTGATGTACTGACTTCAGAAGAGAAGGAAATTCAGTATTTCAAGATGTAATTACATGAACCTGCGGCAAAGTAAGGAACACCACAAATCAGAGAATTGGTTGATCCTGAGAATTCGCTGACAGCAGAATTTACTATTTCTACTCATTCAATCCAAACCATTGTCAAACAAAAGCCTAATTACTAAAGTTCGAACTTCACATATGCTATATTTTCCATTTCCCACTGGAAACCATAGTTTTCCTGGAACAGTTCATTTTTATCACCATTTTTCCTCTTCACTGATATAATTGTGTTGGAAATTGTACAGATGCTCACTCTATGCAGGTCAGACGCAACACTGGTATTAAAATACCAGGTGTGGCTACAAGTCAAATTTAACAACACATTAAATCATAAGTAAATAAATAAATAAAACCAGCAGTCAAGAATCCAGCTTCCTTTCCTAAAAGTAACCTTAAGGTTGATTCAGAAACATAAAATGGCATAGCAACATTTTTGACGCAGATCACAAATGTCCAAATTACCTGATTTTACTGCATCCCACAGTCTACTTTAAAAACTCACAGCAGACTGCCTATCTGGAAAGATCAACTTGCCACTTGCCCCTTTTCTCTGTCCTCAGACAGCATGTGTCCTCACATGTCAAGTTTCTTCTGTGCATGGAAATACTCTCCCATAAATAAACCCTCCATCCTTCACAAAACTGTTCTAGTTTTAACACCTCCTCAGAGCGAATTCCCAAGTTTTCCCATTCAACTATTCTGAAGCTTTCTCCTCCCATTATGGCAGTGTCTGTATAATTCATGCTTATGTTGATGGAGCTGTGTGCTGCACTTATGCAGCTGTCCGGAGTTCTGCCACCCCACTGCAGACATGAAGTACAGCTGGAGAATCACAGAGATTATCAGACATTCTTCTGAGATAGCACCGTGGGGGGCTGCACACACACATACCTTGACACAGTCAGATCAGTGAATGCAAATTATTTGGACCTTTTAATTTAGTTCTGCAAGCTTCCTTAAAATTTATTGATCAAGAAACAGGGAAAGATCGTCTCAGCATAGAAGCAGAAGGAAGAGGAAGGGGACATATACAGCCTAGCAGCAGAGCTCTGGTCATGAGCAAGAGAAGAAGAAAAGAGGAAAAGAGAGTAGATTTAGACGTAAGATTAAATCTATGTTTAGAAGGCATCTCGCAGCCACAAAGCTCATCTCCCTGCAAGAACGGGAACTTTATCAAAGCATTCTTTTTTGCAATTTTATCACGCTTCATCTTAAAAGCAGTTCTGTTCCTTGACAAAATTATTCCTATTAGAAGGCTCTGCAGGAACCTCACTGTTCTGATGTTAGAAATCTTCCATTTTCCAGTCTAAACTGTCTCATAATTAACTATATCTGCATGTTCTCTCCAATTTTTTCTGAAGGCAATCAATGAACATTACAGTTATCTGGTACCCATTACTACGGTACGTTCTTGAAGCAATTTGCTGAGTTGGACTTGCATCAGACATAATTGGTGATATAGAAAACTCACCTGGACAACTATATTGCAGGTAAAGAATTGCTGCAGAGGTGCTAAAAATGTCTGCAGAATTGCTGTGCTGGGGGGCAAAAAAACCAGCTGCTCAGTAACTGACTTATTCTTGCAGTAACCAGTGAGAGTTTCATCAGATGCAGAAAAACAAAAGAGTTTTCAATAAAATCTCTCAACTCAGACAAGAGTTTGCATTTCTTAATCATTACAACATGCTTGAAAAATTAGAGACGCTATTAACATTAATGACATCAGCCACTTCCGTTTGAAATACAACAGCTGAACAGCAGTTTGCAGCAAAATCGTGCGAACAGCTGAAAACAGGAAGTAGAGAATATCAAAGCACAGATTTTTTAGGTATGACTGCAACCAGTAAAGCTTGCATTTGGTAAAGATATTTGATTCAAAATGCACTACATCATTAAATATCTGATGGCTCTTCTTAGAGCCCCTTGAAGTCCCTTTTTTTAGAAGATAATTCTTCACATCACCAGCATTAATTCCAACTGGTCAAAATGATGCTGTATTTTTTTTCCCCCTATTAAAAAGTATCCCTCAACTACTAGAGGAAGTTTAATATCGGGTGGGGGGGGGGTGACGGCCAGGGGCTCCCCGTGCCCCGTGGCGGTGCTGAGGAAGTGCCCAGGGAAAGCGGCCGACTCAAAGGTGTGCGTGGAGCCACCAAAGGTCTTGTAGAAGGTGTAGGGGGTGGCCCTCTCCCCCTGTGAGAACAGGTCCAGCAGCTGCACCTCCTGTCATGGCAGGGAGGATGTCACCACCAGGGAACCACCCCAGGGTGGCAACATCCCAGGGAAGACCCATTTCCAGGTGGCACCATCTCCAGGAACTCCCATCTCCAGGTGATGTCACCATGTGGTGACACCACTGTGGGGAACCCCCACCTACAGGTGACTCTGTTTTGAGATGACACCATCTTAGGGTGCCACCACCTTGGGCTGCTCACTTTGACTTGACACATCTTGGGATGTCCCAACTCTGGGTACCCCCAGTTTGGGTCGTCCACCTTGGGTTGAACCACCTTTGGATACCCACCACCCCAAGGTGCCCCCAGCTTGGGTTGTCTACCTTGGGTTGACACATCTTTGGGTCCCCACCACCCCAAGGTGCCCCACCTTGTGTTGCCCATCTTGAGTTGACCCACCTTGAGATACCTGACCTCGGGAAGCCTCACCTCTGTGTGCCCCACCCCAGGGTGCCCCCCACCATGGACCCCCGCCCTTGACACCCCCCAAGTTCACCTCTAGCTTCAGCTGGGGCTCAGGGCCAGTGCCACAAGCGAGGGCCTGGGTGCCACCACGGATGCCCACGATGAGGGGACAGCGCTGGCGCTCCAGGTGCCGGTTGGGCACCACACTGATGGGTTCTACAAGGAGATGGGGCGAATGGGGTGGGTGGGAACACCCACAGGTGGAGGTGTCACCCCTCTCCCCACCCAAGGTACCCACCTTCCTGGCCAGCGTTGACACCCTGCAGGCTGGTGGCCACCAGGCGCCCGTTGTGGAGGCAAAGTCCCCTCTGCTCCGTGTCCCTCACCACATAGTGATAGGGCTGCGCCTGGCGCTGCGTCTCCTCCGCGAACGTCGAGACTTCTGATTCTAGCAGAGGCCAGGGGACACGAGAACACGGGGACATGGGGACACGGGGACATAGGGACATAGGGACACGAGGACATGGGGAGGGGACACACAAGGCATCATGGCAATGTGGGGGTATCACAAGGATGTGCTGATGGGCAACATGGGGACACGGTGATGAAGGACATAGGGGTGATGGACACGTGAGGATGGGGGACATGGGGACACAGGGACAGGGGACACGGGAATGGGGCACACAGGGGTGACGGGCATGCGGGGGGGATGGAGACATCAATAGGGACATGGGGATGGGGCACACAGGGACATGGCAATGGGGCACAGGGGTGTGATGGCATGTGGGGACATGGGGGCATCACAAGGACGTGGAGAACATGGGGACAAGGGACACAGGAAGGGGGGACAGGGTTGTCACAGGTGCATGGGGACACGGGAGCACGTGGGCATCATCGGGATGGGGACATGAGTGCGACGGACATGGGGACACGTGGGCAATGCAGGTGTGAGGGGCACACGAGGACTGGGAACATGGGGACGTGGCGGGGGCACAGGCATCATGGGTGCAGGGGGACATGGGGACATGTGGGCATCACAGGGCATGTGGGGGCAGGAACTCAGGGATACAGGAATGGGGACACTTGGGGCAGGTGGGGACACAGGGGACATCTGGGGACAGGGTCCCCACACCTGACAGGCGCTACCTTTGAGGAACTCCTTGAACAAGGCCTCCATGTCGGGGTCGATGACAGACACCACCGTGTCCCCGGTCCTCGCACCCACCCTCGCCATGGCACCTGGCGGTTGGCCGCAGGGCTTGGATCGCTCTGGGTGTCCCTGGGGACCCTTGGCCCGTCTGCACCCCAGAGTGGGCAGGGAGAGAGAGAACAAGGTGAGGGCGGGTGCCACTCTAGGTGACGCAGGCCCTGGGTACAAGGGAGGGGACAGTCCCGTCCCCACCCTGCCACCACTCACCTGACGGCAGGTCTGGATGCACGGGACATGGCTGAGCCTGTGTGAGAGAGGGAGTGGCACATGGGTGACATGGGTGACATGGGTGGTGGATGCCGCCCTTCCCCCTCAATGCGCTCTGTCACCAATAGGCTCCCGGTTGTCCGTAGGCTCCAGAGTGAACGCCTTCGGAACATTGCCCAGGTGGGACCCAATCCCTGTCCCCAGTGGTACCTGCAAACCTGTCAGCTCCCGAAGTCCCGTCCTGTGTCCTCTGAGCTGTGTCCCCCCCCAGCTGACAGTGGCATTTATAGGGCCGAGCGGGGTGGGGGCGGCAGAGCCCGCCCCAGTAATTGTACAGGAACGAGCTGGGCTGGGCGGGAGGACGGCGATGGGGACGCGGAGTGGTGGCGAAATGCCACCTGGTCCCTCGTGATGGCCGTGGCTACTGTGGCTGCAATGACACGTCCCTGTGGTGCCACCTGCCATTCCTGTCCCTGCAGTGTCCCCTGTCCCATGTGGTCCCCACCATGCCCCCGTGCCCTGTCCCCAAGATACTGGTGTGTCCCACATGCCCTGTCCCTGCAGTACCCATCAGCCGTGTCCCCAGGGGCCCTGGATCCCCTGTCCCCATGGTCCCCCCGTGTCCCAATGCCATGGCACCCACGCGTCCTGTCCTGGCAGTCCCACCCTCATTGCTTTGTGAGCCCTGTCCCCACAGCCCCGTGTGCCCTGTCCCCATGGTGTCCATGTGCCCCTGTCCCCATGGCCCTGTATGCCCTGTCCCCATGGTGTCCATGTGCCCTGTCCCCATGGCCCTGTATGCCCTGTCCCCGTGGTGTCCGTGTGTCCTGTCCCCATGGCCCCATATGCCCTGTCCCCATGGTGTCCGTGTGTCCTGTCCCCATGGTGTCCATGTGCCCTGTCCCCATGGTGTCTGTGTGTCCTGTCCCCATGGTGCCCCATGTGCCCTGTCCCCGTGGTGTCCATGTTTCCTGTCCCCATGGCCCCTGTGTCCCCTCCATACCGTGCGGTGCCTGGCGGTGTCATGTGGTGTGGTGCCTGTGACAGTTGGGGTGTGCCGGGCGTGTGGCATCTGCCACCATCGATTACGAGAAAGGGGCCAAACCCCAGCGATTCCCAGCCATGGGGCAGCCCCACCGCCTGCGTCACCCCTCTGGGGATGTCCCATCCACGTCTCTACCGAGACGGTGACGCAACACCGGCCACCCCGCTTTGCTGACATAGGTGTCAGAAAGCCACCACTCGCCCTGTCCCCCGTCGTCCCCGCCCTGTCCTGGCTGCCACTCACAACACAGGGACCGAGGTGGCCCAAGCATCTTTATTCCCAGGGGATGTCACTGTCCCCACGGTGGGATGTCACCATCCCCAGGAGGATGTCACAGTCCCAGGGGGGATGTTACAATCCCCGCGGTGAGGATGTCACCATCCCCACGGGGATGTCCCTGTCCCCAGGGTGGGATGCTCCTGTCCCCAGGGTTGAGGGGGTTCAGCAGAGCTGGAAGTAGAAGTCGAGGAGGTGGGTGGCATCGGGGTGCCGGGAGAGCCCCAGGGGCTGGTGGCCCCGTGCCGAGGTGCAGAGGAACCAGCCGGGGTTGGCAGCCGACTCGAAGCGCCACAGCCCGTCCTTGTAGGAGCGGAAGAAGGTGAAGGTGGCCGAGGCCACCCCGGTGCGGGGCAGCTCCCTGATGTCAATGTCCTGTGGTGGGCACCGTCACCATCGTGTCACCAGCTGGAGCTGTGGCGGCTCCCAGCCCTGTCCCCGTGGTGGCCTGGCCCCATCGTGTGTCCCCATGGTCCTCAGGAGCCCACTCCCCCTCCCTGTGATCCTTATGTCCCCCTCCCCATGGTGTCCCCATCCTTGTGTTGTCCCCATCTCCACAATGCCCCTGTCCCCATAGTGTCTTCGTCCTTGTGGCATCCCCATCCCCTTGGTACCCATGTCCCTGCAGTGTCCCCATCCCCATGGCATCCCCATCCCTTTGGCATCCCCTCAGTGTCCCCGTCCCCACAGCATCTCCATCCCTGTGACATCCCCATCCCCTTGGCATCCCCTCAGTGTCCCCATCCCTTTGGTGTCCCCACCCCTTTGGCATCCCCTCAGTGTCCCCATCCCCTCGGTATCCCCATCCCTGTGACTTCCCCACGGCGGCTTCATCCCTTTGGCGTCCCCACCCCTTTGGCGTCCCCACGGTGTCCCCATCGTCACCCTGACCTGCAGCTGCAGGGTGGGCTGGCTGGCGGGGGGACTGGCCAGGCAGCGGGTGCCATTCTGGATGCCCAGGATGACGGGCAGCCGGCTGGGCTCGAAGGCGCGATTGGGCACCCAAAACACCTTCTCTGTAGGTTGGGGGGTTGGGGATGGACACGGGGACATCAGGGTGTGCCCAGCACGTGTTCCCTCCTGGCCCTGTCCCCATGTCCCCATCTCACCTTCGAGGGCGGCGTTGGCCCCTTGCCGGCGCCCGGCCACCAGCCGGCCATTGCGCAGGTAAAGCCACTTCTGGTTGACATCCCAAATCCTGCCGGGGACAACGATGCCAGCGGCGCCCACCCCAGCACCCTGAACCCCCCCCCACCTCCCCTGGAGGTGTCACCCATGGGTGGTCCCCCCCAAACCCCACCCCGCTTACCGATACTGGAAGACTTTGGTTTGCAGGGCGGGCGCATCATGGCAGAGGGCAAAGCCTTCGGCCTCTGCACAGAGGAAGAGGAGGGCGAGGGTGAGCGCGGGCTGGCGCTCCATGGCACCCCGGAACCCGGCGCCCGTGAGCCCCCCCGGCCTTTATAACCCCTCCCGCAAGGGGGAGCCGGCTGGGGCGGGGGGGGGCCGGGGATCGGCGGGGTGGATCAGGCGGAGAGCAGGACG
>JAAGNO010006572.1:10255-31181 GCA_033439905.1 Ceryle rudis | reverse complement strand
ATATGAATACCCCAAAAAGCTAAGTCCTCCGAGAAATCCCAAGACAAAAAAACAAAAAAAAAAGCAAAAACCTCAAATACAAAAACAAAAAAAAAAAAAACCAAAACCCAAAAAAAAACAAAGCAAAGAAACAACCAAAAAAAAAAAAGAAAGGGGGGGGGAGAGAATAGTATAGGAACAGTACAGTATATTCCTATGGGATATGTCCAAATCGATTAAGAATACTAATAAAGCTTCCCAGTGTCATCAGTTTGAAAGGAATTGTGTTCTTATGCAAAAGCATATTTGCAGATTTGCATGACTTACTAAGTTGGGGAAGAATGTTTGTACACACAGGTTTGCAGGATTGGGGTTTGTGTGACTAATTATAACTGTGTAGTTATGACAGATGCTGTTACAATATTCAACGAAACCAGCTAACACTGATCTGTAGAAATTATTCATAGAAGACATGAAGAAAATGAGGTATCTGTCACTTGCTAATGTCACTTTCACTTCATATTTGTCTTCTGTTTATAACAAAATGTTAAAATATTTTTCAAACATGTGGCATGTAACATGTAATTTAAAAAAAAAGGTTGAAATATTATATTTGTACTTAATGTTATATTCATGCATTGTGCATAGTGCCTTAACTGTAGCTGAAATTTAGATATAGCATTCTCTATGACTCATACATAGAGGATACCTATAGTATAGTCTCCATAAGTATGAATGCCTCCCATGACACGGTGACCCAGTAAGCCAAAGAGGACCAAGTATGCCAAGGTGAGATGACTTAATAGTCCAGCCAATAGAGAAAATGGGAAGGCATGAAGTAATGTTGAGCAGACCTAAATGAAATGGGGGGGGGGGTATTTTTTTAAAAAATGGGAGGACATCCTCAGGTTTATTAACATTTTGCCTCCTCCCAGAAAGACAAAGAGAAATGATTGAGTCTTATTCTGTGTCTGCTACTCCTGACTCCATTTTTATTTTTCAGGATAATTACAGAATGTCATTTCCTCTGTATTCTTACAGAGTATGCTCTGATATCTTTTTCATGCCTTCTGGTTCTTAGAAATCACAAAGAAGATATTAGATGACAAAATCTGACAGTAAGTACATGACACAGTCATATTGGAGAATAAGAATAAGAGATCTGTAAACTGGATATGGAGGTAGTCCTGGTTTAGAAATGCAACCATCTCTCATTATCCATGGGTAGCTTATCTGAGTTCTATATTATCAGGGCTGTGGATGCAGACACAGGGAGGTGGTTCCATGGAGACCCTTGAGTGAGGCAGAGTTTATTAACACAACTGCAGCACCATGCAGGCATAATTACATTTCTTGCAAGGGTTACTCAGTAATACAACCACTCTTAAGCAGCACCACAGGCTGATACATTCTGAGCTCATTTCCAGTTTTTTCCAAGACTAACATCATCGAAACACTTTATAATAAACTTACTTTCTATGGTAGAAATTGTTAGTGATAATATTAGAATAAAAAGCACTCTCTTTTTAATGAGGAAAAAAATGATCCTCTCAAGTACTTTAAACTGACATTTTTTATCATCTGTCTCAATAGAAGGCCTGTCTGGGTGGGATTTATTCCATAAATACCTAAGCCTAAGCTAGTAACTGTGGATGTCTTTTTAGTATCAATGAGGAGTACAAACCTCTGGTAGAAATATCAGTCTACTGTATTGTGAACATCCACTCACCTGTGCAAATGAGCTGTCTGGCTATGAGTGCATAGCCAATTTGTGCTAACAGAGTTTAGCAGGATCAGTTTCATGGCAAGTACTATTGTAGTCTAGAGAGGTTAAAGGCAAAATTGTTCAAGTTGTTGCTTTGGCTGTGTCTAAAACTAAAGGCAAAAAAGATGAAATTGTTTGAGTGGATATAACTTGCAAGCCTGCAGATCTGTCTGAGAGTCTGAGAGCTGTCACATGGTGCAAAATCCTAAAGAACTTGAAATAGTTCAGATTGTATTAGGACTTGTACACTGTCAGCACTTTCTACACACCATCTGTGTGTTATCCATGGAGGCCTTATGCACATAGCTGCTTTTCCATGGAGAAGCCATCATCAGGTGTGGGTGAAGCTCTACATTCTCAGGTCTGAGGGTTTCAGGAGCAGAACAAGAGGCACCTATACAACACAGTGAGAAGGTTTGTCCAGTAAGATTCATCTCAGTCACTACTGCCAGTGGAGCAAGCCTCAAAACAAAAAAGCTGATAGTAAAATGCAGTTAAATAGATTCCCCCAAATACCATTGCAAATAGCCATGGCCCTTGCATTTTGTATCCATACATTTTGTGCAAACAATGGTAGAGATTTTTCCCACCTGTGTGGCTTATGATGTATGTAAGTAAGCTAAAAAGTTTTATCTGTACAAAAGTATTCACAATGCTGAAGTCAACAGTTCATTGCAGAAGAGATGCTAATAAAATCATGGAATCATAGAATAGTTTCATCTGGAAGAGACCTTCAAGATCATCAAGTCCAACCTTATTCCTAGCCCTATCAAAACCATTAAACCATGTCCCTAAGCACATTTACCCAGCTCTTAAACACCTCCAAAGATGGTGACTCCACCACCTCCTTGGGCAGACTATTGCAATGCCTGACAACCCCTTCAGTAAAGAAATTCTTCCTAATATCCAGCCTGGACCTCCCCAGGTTCAACTTCAGTCCATTTCCTCTTATTCTATCGCTTGTTGGAGAACAAACCAACTCCTGCTTTGCTACATCTACCCTTCAGGTAGAGCAATAAGGTCTCCCCCCAGCCTGCTGTTCTCAAGGCTAACCAGCCCCAGATCCTTCAGCCTTTCTTAAGCAGCACCACAGGCTGATACATTCTGAGCTCACTTCCACCCTTGAGAGGATCTTTTTTTTTTTTCTAATTAAAAAAGCGAATGCTTTTTGCTCTAATATTATCACTAACAATTTGTATCATAGAAAATAATTTTATTATAAATCAAGAAGCTTTGTGAAAAAAGCAGTGAATGACAGGACCAATATTGAAATGTATTGGATTAGTGTTTTCGTGCAAGCAAGGTTAAAGAAAGGAACAAAAAGAAATCAGTTTTCCTCATTTCTTCTCATGTAGAAGTATATTATTACTGAAGGAATGTGCACCAGTCTCAAATTTAAGAGAAACATTGGGAGGATATGATCAAAATAAATACTACCCACCAGAACTAAATTGCACTCTGAAACAGTTGCCAGTTGAGCAAGCAGGCAAAGTGTTTATAGATCACATCTGAAAGATAGTGATGCAGACATATCACCATGGATGAGCTAAGGAACAAATTGGTTTGTGCAATACGGGTCCAATTCTGGTTTAATTTATACTGGTGTAAATTTGGGCTAGTTTGTTGAACTTCATTAAGTTACACCAGGGTAAGTATTTAATTTATGTTGTTCAGTCAGGTGCTTTACTCCTTTTAATGTTGCTACACTTTCAGCTTATGCTGACGTGAATCAAGGGACCTTTGTGGAATCAGAATCAGTTCTATAGTATTAAACAACTGCTGTGAACTTGTTTATGGAAATTAATTTCAAATATTATGCAGGAAAAAAACCATAAGGGGCACATATTAATTGTGACTCGTGCATGAAGATTTGGCTGAATAACTCCCATTAACAGTAATAAGAGTTGCAGAATTAATTTCCTTCTGGGTCCTGCTACAAATTCACCCAAGGACATTGCTTTCTGCACCTTCAGATTCAGATCCTCTTTGTAACAGCAAATAAAAATCTCCTTATGCAATCATTGCGGGAGGAGTTTATCCTGTATAACAGTTTATTTTAAAAAAATGCTTATTAACTGGCTGTATTGGCAGATTTTGTTTATTGCTTAATTGTTTTCAAATATCCATTTGACTTTAATTGCAATAACTGAAAATAGCTTATGGGAGTTAAGTAGGATAAGCATTAAAAATATTTGCACATACTTGTTAGTATCAGATATTTCTTTGTTATTAAAAAAATTTATTAGAAGATTGGAAGAAGAGAGGAAATTTTAAAAAATCTTATTTAAGTTAAAATTATTTTTGTGCAGAGGACAGTTGAGACCAGGTTCTTGAAGCAGTCTGATTACAATGTAAATATTTAGGCTGAAAGTGGCTTTCTTTTGCACAGTATTTGATAAAAACACCCCACTGGCATTTGCTTTAGTCTATTGTGCTTATTTCTGGAAAAGTATTGTATTGTTACCTTATTTCTGACAGTAGACTGCAGAGATCTCTAAAACCAATGTGTTTTGTTCATATAGGAGTCGGTCTGTACTTAATTTTGATTCAGATGCTAAAGTAGCTGTTGTGGCAAACAGATCTCATGATTTGTTAGCTGACCTCCATGAAATACTACACTTGTTAGATCTCTCAAATAATCCACAAAGATGGTCATGTTATAGTAAATCGGCAGAGCTGAATGGGAAATAGTGATTGCAGATTAATTCAATCAGGTTAGCCAAGCTAACCTGTAGAACAACCATCCTGTAAAGATCAGTAGGTGCTGGGGTGTAGCATGGATATTTGTTATTTTATATCCAGCAGCTAAATCATTGACTAAAATTCAAAATCTAATCCTCTAGGACTCTGGATTTGTTCCTAAATCACACTGGGTTCATAAACCTATGGGCAGATTACTAAAACAAAAGGAATGCCTTCTCTGGTGACAGAAAAACTCCTGCTCCAGTGTTGAACATTTTACACAAATGGAAAATGTTATCATTTTTTCACAGCCCCCAGAGGCCTGACATTTCAGAATATACAACATTTAAACATGAAACAGTGAAGAACTATTCATGATATTAAAACTGATGCTGTCATAATTTTAGTCTTCTGGGGTGAGTTTAAAGGACAGTAGTTTTCTATTTAATTTACAGCGCATGGTAAGTATTATGTTGTTGTGGTTTAAGTGTGAACAGACTGAGTGGGGGGACAGGTGGTAAACCTGGGACCCTGAGGAGTCAGAGGGTAGCTGTTATTCCCTCCCCTTCCCTGTCAAACTCCATATAACAAAGAGAGATGGGGGGGGGGACACGACATACCTCTTCCCTCCCAGGCTCTGGTAGCTGTGAAGGCATCTCAGCAGAGCTGGGCCTGACTCCACGGGCATCATGCAATCCATCGCCATCTGAAAGCAGGTTTTGCACATAGTCCTGTATCCTTCTTCCTTTAATATTCTTATTTTTCTGTTCTTCTCCTGTTACTCATTAAATTTGTTATGGCCTTAACTTCCAGTCTTGGAGGAGGCATTTTTCTTTTTCCTTATTCCCCTTTTTATCCTCCCCTGGGAGGGAGGGGGGAAGCTGGCTAATCCTGCTCTGTGTTCCATGTGGACTTGCCCTGAGCCTTAAACAGTGACATATGGAATGGGAACTGCTTGTGGGAAGTGTGAGATGAAGTTGCAGCAGCTTCTGGTTTCATATTGGGATGGAAGTAAGAAGTGAAATGATTTAGGATTTGGCATATATCAAGATCAGGTTGGATCTCTGAGACTGAAATTTGCCACCAAGTTCACACATCAGTGCGTGCATGTACCTGCTTGTGTACAGCTACATTGGCACTCATGTGAGATTCTGATTTATGCTCAAAAGTATCCTTCACAAAAGCCATACACATTTTTCTCTCCCTAGTTATTTTTTCCTATATTTTGAGAGTGCTTATTTCCTCATGAGTGATGATATTCTTTGGTGTGGAAGCCAGCACAGGCAGGAAGCAGGAACAACCAAAAAAACCATGTTTTGAAATGCAACGTAGATATATTCTCGATACATTATGAACTGAGGGATCTCCGCAGAAGCACTCAGGCAGAGGCATACAACAGGGGACACAGGCACTGTGGAGCTCAGTCCTTGCTAGAGAGCTTTTGAGCATTCTGCTTTCTGCCATATACCAAGGATGTGATTTTGTGTACTGTGAATCATGTAGTCCAGCCCCATACAGAGAGTGAAATGAGATGTTCTGATTCTGAGAAGGTATTTGATGGCTCATCTGGACAAGGATTACTGCTGAGCATTTTCTGATTGATTATTTAAATATTTAATCATATTCTGATAATGAAAAAATATGTTTTGATTTGGTAAAATTCTTTCTCCTAATAATGAAATTGCAAACAAAAAAGACCTAAGATATTTTTATAGAAAACAGATGTTTTTTCCAACAAATGAGAAAAACTTGAGATACAGTTTTGGCATTGTCACAGTGTGATAGAACTGCTGAGGACAGGACTTTACATTTTGTCCAAATCATTTCATAGCACAGCCTTGACAGAAAGCAAAAGTGGTCCTTTCATGTGTTCAAATGCCTCTATTGACAAATTGGGAATTTCTGAGCATAGAAAAAAAGGCTACCCCTCCCACCCCCCCAAAAAAAAAGAAACCCCCAAAACCAGATAAAAACAAACACTCTAAGAATTAAAGTTGCAAAACTGAATAACATGAAAAAGACTATGGAAAATGGGAGTTTTCACAATGTAAGCAACTGGTTTTGATTAGACTATACTACTCTGTCTACAGCTGTGGAGTCACCAGGATAATATTTCATAGTGGTTCCTAATAATCTTCAAAACCCAATGTCTGTGTGGGATATATAAGAGAGCAAGGAGAAACTAAGCATCAAACATGATGCTATCTTATTTAGTGTGTTTGGCCTGTTAGGATATCAAATTAGCATCAAGCTTAAATTAGTTTTTGTGTCTCTGTATTCATCCACAAAGTCACATCTTCTAACAGGTCATGAAGTTGACTTTATCAGGAAAGTATAGCTGATCATGTAAATTATGCAGGTTTTTACATCAAACTCAAATACTAAAGATACAAAAGAAATGATACCACAGAAAGCAATCCTGAGAAACATCTCAGTAAATGGTGTCCAAATCCTGTAGCACCTGGTATTTTGATACCAATCTGTCAAAATGCAGGTGCCGAGTCATTAAACTTTGTGACCTATTTTTCCTCATCGGTGTAGAAAGCTAAAATTATCCAACCTGTGACAAACAAGGACTTTATATTGGATATTAAACTTGAAAAAAAACCTCACCAGCTTTGGATTTTCATTTATAGATGAAAGAAATGGGAGCAGCCTGGCTGCTTAAATTACCTCCCTGATGCTGTATCTTCTTATGTCACTTCTTATAATTGCTGGAGGCTGGTTTAACCTTTGCAGCAGGGTGCTTAAATGGTATCTATGGAAGAGAATTTTGAGACACAAGGCAGATAATCAAATACACACATATATGGAATTCTGGTATCACCAAAGTTGTCAACAATGTCTTTTGAGTATCGATTAAGGAAATGTGGATTTCTCTGGGTGCTACTGATCAGATTATATTCTTGGTGTGTGTCAAGATAGCCTATTCAGCCTTCTCATAACTGAAAGAAAAATCATATATGCAGTGCCAAATCCAGCTTCAGCTTTAATTTATGCTAGTTAGATTTATTTTAAATGGAGAGGAATCCAACAGGCGCCAGAGAAAAGACTTGGGAAGTTGTCCTAATCTTTCAGTCTGTATTTAAGTTTTAATAAATAGGAAGATATTACACCCTACCTCTCCAGTTTTTCTGTTACGTGTGTTTAAAATGTCTGATTTACTTGCAAAGTTGTTACTTTAGGAGTTGCTAGTAGACTCTTTGTGGAAACAGGACACCACAATTACAGCATGGCTATCTCATGTCAGATGTGCTCTTTGCAATAAATAAATAGATGCCACAATACAACCTGAATAATACATTATTACTGGATCTGCTTGCCACAATTTGAAATTTTTAGTACTAAAATTTATTGAACTAAAGCATGAAAGTGAAATGTGAAAGTATCCGAGACAGAGAAATATAAGTCTTTACTGATTTTGTGAGTGCAGCCCAAACAATAAGAAAGTGATGAAACAGCTATATTTAATGAAGGTTCTGGTTATTGGGTGTTGTTTGGAAATGAAAAGCAACAACTTATTTAACCACAAGACATCTCTTCATTAGGTTGACTGCTTTTTCACCACTTGATAATATCACCACTTAGAGTGCCTGACTAAGAGGTTTTTCAGCGAACACTTAAAACATAATTCCTGTGCTGTATGTCAGCATCTATGCTTCCACCCAGTTTACATAGCTATTCTGTCAAGGCTGAGAGCTCAAATCAAAGGGATGTTTACTGCTTATGACTTCCCCTGCCCCTTCCTTTTTTGAAACAGGAGTCATCTGAGTTGAATGTAATTTGCTTTAAAGGCAGTGCTGAAAAAGTTACTCAACACCTAACAAGGAAAGCCATATTTTACAATCCACTTGTGAAAGAACATGAATGAATTTAAAGTAAAATCAGATGAGTGTAAGCATCTGTATTGCGGTATACTTCAACGCATATAATGACAATATTTTTTTAGAAGAAGTTCCTTTAATTCTTTGTGAAACAGTTGTTTGAGGGCTTTGGTAAAAAGTGTTCCAGTCAAATGTATTTTTAGCATTTATTAACAAAAGTATTAGTAGTAGCAAAATTGGAAAATAGCAGGACTGAAGCCCACAGATCAAGTCTCAGTGATTCACTCATACTAATTTCCAAATGACCATGGCAAATTGATTGGTTATGCTGTCTCTAACCATTTGATATACTCTTTTTCTCCGAATCAAATACCTTTCTTGCTATTTTGCTGCTGTCTAACCTAGAAGCATTGACTGGGGCTGTGTTCAATCTCCTTTTCATGGGTCATCACTATTCAAGTGAAAAAACTTAACACTGCCAAACTGGGGGTTAAATTCTTGTATTGTCATTTTTCACGGTAGAGGTTATTTTTTTTTTTTTTCCTAACCTCTTTCTTATGAGGGAGTGTGGAATCAGAAACTTACCCCAAACTAACATACATTTCAAAGCAGTTTTTAAAAACTTGATGTGTTAGTGGATTTCCTGAATTCACAAGAGTTTAGATGTGACATTAACTGATGTCAAAGGGAAATAAGGAGACTTTTGACAGAGGGCATATCAGGAGACAGATTTTCCTGGCCTTTTTCATAAGCTATTTGGAGTGGTAGGCAAGGCTCTTTGGACACCAGAAGACCTAGATCAACCTGCTTACATGCTTAAGAATTAGCTTTTCCTGGGTTTTCAGTACTTTGCTTTGCTGTTCCTTTCTGAACTAGATGATATCTATTACTTGAACTTTGATATGATTGCCAGAATAGTAGAAAGATACCACACACTTCACTGGACAAATATATTTATCTTAACTTTATGTGAATCCATTGATCTGCCAAGATTCTGTGATTCTATCTTACATTGTTCAAGGACCATCAAACTCATACTGTAATTGTTTTTACATTACTTGACAATGAACGTACCTACATATTAAGGTAGCTCATAAACTCTAGTACAATGGATTTTATATACATATATTTATATTTTTTTACTGTTACCGACTTTTTATTGTGTTATGAGGAGATGTGCTTATGACTTGGTGTCTCCTCAGGCATTTTACATCTTGTTTCAATGTGATTCCTAGAGAATTCATGATCTCTGGAAGATGGATGGGCATCCTGAGATATAGGCTCATCTTCCTACATGTACTTGAGCTAATCAGGTACATATCACCTGATCAGACACCAGACGTGTAAATATAGACAACTACAAAAAAGGTCTGTTATGCTCATCAAAAGTCTCATTAAAAAGCTTTGAAGAAGTAACAGTTGCCCTAATCACTTTCCCATAATAGGGTTTTTCATGTTTACAGGGTATTAAACTTGAGGAAAACTGCATCTGGAAATATGTTATTATTACTAATTTGTTTTTAGGAAATAATAGATTTATGGAGGGGGTTGGGGGAGGGAAGGTGTTTGTTTGGTTTTGCTTTTTTCCCAGCTGCTTAGATCCTGGGCCTACCATACTTGTATTTTATTTCTGTTCCAGTACAAATATATCTAATATTTCTGCAGTTATATTTTTATTAGCATTGGAATAGGCTTTTGCCCTCTATTCTTATGTAGAAAGCATGTGCAAACATCACGTCTAGCCCAAAGCATTTTCTGTTTGTCCTCCTAAAGACCAGTGCAGAAAATAGCTGACTCAGAGACACCGTCTGTTTAAGTGTGTGAAATCGAAGGACAAGGATATCAAAGATGGATTTTAAGAAAGATTTGGATTCTGTTAAAAGGAATATGCCTTATTGTCTCTGTCATAACACTGTAATACTTTCTAGCATTCATTTTAATGGATCAATGCATGCAAATTAGTTAGGTTCCATAAAAAGAATGGTTATTTTTGTAATAATGGACATTTCAGTAACAGCTTATCTCTCACAGCTTTTATGCTAACAAAACATTATACCACAGATTATTGAAATGTCTGGATAGACAGTAATGAATATAGTTATTGCCAACAAATAAGGCAACAAGATTTTATGTTTCTTCTTGTACTTGAGAAATCGTAATTTCAGACACGTTTGAGTGCCAAGGAGTAAAAGAATCCATAGCATAAGTAGAAGCAAAGTAGAAAATGGGCATTTACTGTATGTACAGCTGAAATATATAAACCTATTTTCTGAATAGCTTTCCTGAAGAACAGTTGTGACAACAGTCACTCTCCATTCCTTTTCTGTATAGTAATTTCTTAATCCTTTTTGGAAATGGATCTTAGCTACCACAGATTCAGAGAGACCATATTTTAGCTGATGTTCATCTTCATGCTGAGGAAATTACAATGTCTTATGGTTTAAATACGTCATGGCATTTTTTCTTGTACTGGAAAAAAAACTAAATGTGTGTTTCTATCTAAATTATTAATATTTCTAGATGATAACTCTCTATATAGCATATATGTCAGAAGTTTTCCATTTACTGCCCAGAGGAATAATCTCTTTGATGATTGTTTTTCCAGGACATTATTTTTTAAGAGTCAGGAGGTTTGTACAAACAAAAGTGTTCTGTGGCAATAGCTTCATTCCTTTTCTAACATGAACACATTACTTCTTATTATGCAGTACACTGATCCTTCCCTTTGAGTTAATGGTGCAACCAAAGCTGACATCTTGCCCATGAGCCTGACTGGTGGAGAGGAATGGGGACCAAAGGCACTCCCATGTACATCTTTCAGAGTGTGGTGACCATATATATATAGGCAGTGTGCTCAAATGATACGTTTAGATTCAGCTCTGTGAAAATTAAATGTTTATTAGATAAAAATGGATGGCCTCAGCAATTTAGACAGTTGCTTAGATACTTTCTTGGATCAGGACACCTAATATCAAAGTCCTTAAGTAAAATATGGCCCTCCCAAGTCCCCAGTAAGAATACATCAGCTGTTTGTGATTGAACACCTCCACTTATGCTAAAAAGTACACTCATCATCTTAGAAACCTGCTAGATAATAGTTCAGTTTAATAGATACATTTCTTGAAAGGATTTCCCTTGGGTAAATTGATATTTTCTGTATCTATTGAACATCCCAGACTAATCCAAAGTATATTAAAGGCAGCTCACTTTCAAAAATTAACCAAGGATTTGTGTCAAAACTTTTTTGCTTAGAGAGCTTGAATTTTCTCAGTAGAATTCTTTCCATCTTCACAATATAATAGGTTACCATAAACTTCATTTCCTTACAGACCTTTATTCAAGTAATTTTATTTTATTAACTTACATGTTTTAGGAGTGGATTCTTTCTATTTACAGCATTAATGGAAGCTAATATCTGTTCTTTTATCACGGAAGAAGTCCCTAGGGATAGATAGCTAAAAGTTTATCTGTGTTTTCAGTGAATGCTTAAAACATTAATTCTAGTTTCACAGCTGCTAAAAGATTTAGAAATACTATCTTTTCTCACTATGCAGAATACAGGTATACGCAGATATCACTGCAACTTCAATTAACTTTATAATGTTTTCCCAGGATTTATCTGTATTTCCCTATGTACTTTCTTTTTTAGCTCTTTGGAGAATAAACAAGGCCTTTCATTTGCTTTTTTAATACTACTTGAACCTCCCTACTGCTTATTTGTGGAACAGGTTGCAGTTTTCACTGCAGGAATAAACAAAGAAGTGGGCACTTTGGGGTGACTATTCAGAACTATTTTTCCTAAACTGTCTTTGTAATAGGGCCACTCATATTTTTAGTCCCCTAGTTTTCAGTTCATGTTCCTCTTTTAGAATTGCTCTGAAAGACACACTTTTGCCAGAGTGACCTGCAATCGATCATCCAACAAATTGTCCATGACAGCTAGAACTTGGCATATCCTTGGTATGTATAGTAAAACTATAGGCTCCACAACATTGTGTCAGATCCAATGTCCTTTAGAGTGGACATGGGAGCATATTTTGGAGGGGGTAACTTATCTTGACTGAAAATGGAAACAGCTGTACCTTTCTTAAGGGCTTTGCTGGAGTGTCTGTGATCCCTTACCACTTGTCTTTGCTTACAGTTGACCCCAGTCCTTCCTGACCTACTGATCTTCAGTCAACACCATTGAAGAAGAGACAAAAGAGTGGTCCTGTGCAGAGATGCTTCCAGGAGCTCAGGTGATTACGCAGAAGAAATCCCAAAGCAGGTGCAGGAGGATGGAGGTGAGAAATAAGTATCCTGTCTTTTAAAATTACTTCTAAAATCATTTAGATGCAAATCTTTTTGTATGGGTGAAACTCAATGCTGACTTCAAGGCAAATGAGAGGAGGCAAATGACAGGACCGAGTGCCCAGCATTGCCCAGGCTGCAGAGCAGCATCAAAGCATTCAGGCAAGTGAATGTTGCTCTGCTCCTTTATGTGTCCTGGTGTCCTCCCTGTTCTTCATTCAGATGGTCATGGTGGTGGTGTTTTTCTTTTGTATTAGGAATAATTTTGCCTTAATTTAAACTACCACTTTGAAAGACTTTATCACACAAATACCAGTTATCTGCATGTATTTGTGTGCCTATCTATCTTTTTCTAGACTAATTCATAGATAAGCACTTTAGTGTATGGGTGATGCTCAAAATTAATTCATTATGAGAAAAAGAAGAAAAGAAATGTGTTAAGTCAAAAGTAAGACAACTATTTGAAGTTTATTTAAAGTCTGGAGCAACCTGCCATAGGGCAAAGGTGTGGCAATTCATGGGCAATGATTTGGAGCTGGTTTTGAAGGAAATACTGGTGAAGAATTTGTATATATGATAATTATTCTATAGTCAGGACCTTAATGAAGATGAGTTGGGGGAAAAGTAGAGAAAGTAGTAAACACCTAGAAAACAGATATTCAAGGGTGGCATTATCCTATGGTTATCATCATTCTCCCTGAGGGAAAGAAGCACTAGTATGTTTTTTGATTTTCCTTTTACAGTAGCTAGTTTCTTCATGGGTTATAACTCTCACTTCAGGCCATTTCAAAAATCCTTTTCTCTGTCCCATGTGTGGCAGACATTGCACAAGAGTCTTTTTGTGACCATCTGCAGTGTGTATTTTTTTAATTTATTTTGTTTTCATGCAATGTTCTGAAGCATATTTCTTAATCCAGTCCTCTACAGGCTGTATCATGAGAGGACGACAAGGGAAAAAGTGAATTATTTTTTTATTACACTTTTAGTTACACCCATAATAATGTGAACTGTTATTAGTGAATATAGTAAAGCCATGGGCAATGATTTAGGAAGTTATCACTGGAAAAATCAGTGTTTCAGCCCCAAATTATGCTTTTAAATTCCCTTGTAGCTTTTTGGGGATGTCAGATATAAGGTGTGGTTTCCACAGCTTAATAAAAACCTCTACAGGAATTATTACATTGTAATAATATGTGGAGGAGAAAGTGATACTTTAAACTTCATTAAAGAGGAATCTACCATTAAATCTTAATAAAGTAATAAATAGATTTGAAACTATAGCTTGGCTTACATATCTGTAGTATACTGGGGTAGAGGTCTTAAAGTGTAACGGAAGACTATGTAGCTTCTTCTGTCCTATAGTCACAAGCCACTTAAATGGGCCTGTTTTCTGATCTAGATGCTGTTAAAATGTAGTAAAAGTACAAGCAAGTAGCACAGCAGAGTTTCTCTGGGCAAGCAGAGTCAATCCCCTTCACTCCCACATCCCATTCCTCTTTTCTTCAGACTTATGAGAAGACCAGCAACTATTAGTTAATTTGGTGTGAGATTGGTTCTCATCAGATGAATTTGTTGTGTCTGGCTCAGGTGGAGGGTGTGACTAAGGCAAAGGTAACAGAATGAATCAATTGAACTAAAATGTGGGTATTTGCACAAAGCAAGCTCCTTTCTCAGACTTCAAAGTATCTTCTTCCTTCCTACCCAGAGGTACTTTGCAGCTGACAGTGATGCAGGCACCTTCTTTGGCTCCACAACCAGGACAAGAAGGACACTGAGGTACTAGAAGGTGTCCAAAGAAGGGCACCAAAGCTGGTGAAGGGTGTAGAACACATGCCTTATGAGGAGTGGCTGAGAGAATTGGGTTCGTTTAGCTTGGAAAAAATGAGGCTCAGAGGAGACCTTATAGGTCTTTACAACTATCTGAAAGGAGCTTGTAAAGAGGTGATGGCTGGTCTGTTTAACCAAGTAGGAAGTGGTAGGACAAGAGGAAATGGCCTCATTTTGCATCAAGGGAAGTTCAGATTGGATATTAGAAAGAATTTCATTACTGAATGGGTTTTCAGGCACTGGAATGGGCAGTGGTGAAGTCCCCAACCATAGACATATTTAAGAGTCCTGTAGACATAGTGCTGAGGGATATGATTTAATCAAGGACTTATCAGTGTTAGGTTAATGATTGGACTAGATGATCTTAAAGTTCTTTTCCAATCTAGGAAACTCTGTGATTCTGTAAATTAATATTATAATTCAGAGAACAAGTCAAAATGTTTTTTAGATATGGTGGTATTACATCATAATTGACATTAATGCTAGATATTCTTCAGGTTTAAATGATGAATGCAGAACTTTGCCTGAAATCCTTCTCAAGAGAATGTTGTTTGGTTTGGGGCTTTATTTATTAATCTTTGCCAATTGGAATATTAGTCATGACATCTGTCTTGGCCCAATGCACAATTTTTGGGAACAGAAATTGGAGAAACAGTACTTGGGGAAATGGACAACATCTTCCTAAGGCAGTTGCATTTTCAAATTTGAGCATTTTAGTTCTGCAGGGAAAAGTTTTATTCAGGTTGTGTGAAAAAGAGGAGAGAGTAATTTTCTGGAGGAGCAGATAACACAGACTTATATCAATGACTTTGGCTCAGGATCCTGGAGGACAAGGGAGAGGGTTGCATCTAGTAGCAGAATAATCTCTCCACCTGATTTACAGATTTAAGACATTGTTATCTGCAGGCCTTTTAACATGAAATTTTCCTAATAAATATTTGAATTTTAATTATTATGTTCAGATTGTCTGCATAAACAAATTTAACTGTCTTGAATCTATGCTAATTGGCCACACAAAAGATCACATGGACTGAAAAATGAACTGTTAGAAAAAATTGTTTCCACTAGCATGTTTTCTATGAAAGAGTGGGATTTTCTTGTGAATTTTGTGCAGAATATGCTGGGGTTTTTTTCATTCAGCCATAGCCACATATGTATAAAAACCTTTTATGTAACAGTAATGTGACTTTTTTTGCTGCAAATAAGCCCCTTCTAAAACATCAAAGTGCAAGTAGGATTGCATAAGCTTGTCTCCAACCTGCAAAGATTCATTTATTTCAAAATGGAACAAGTGTTTGCACACTAATTACTGTAAGGTCCTCCAATGGATCAAATAGGTCATGTATTACTAATAAGTGAAAAAAAAAAAACAAACAAAAAAACCAAACCAAAACAAAAAATCCCAAAACACCCTTGATTAATCCTTTTTGAAGTAAATCTTAGTAGATATAAACTACCTATTATTTACACTG
Source organism: Ceryle rudis (assembly GCA_033439905.1). Classification (NCBI taxonomy): domain Eukaryota; kingdom Metazoa; phylum Chordata; class Aves; order Coraciiformes; family Cerylidae; genus Ceryle; species Ceryle rudis. Next base: position 15,342 of record JAAGNO010006572.1, on the reverse strand, counting down.
GCAGAAGTCACCCTTTAAATATTTGCAGTCACATCATGAAGTTGCGTGCTATTGAAAGAAACCTATGTGCATTTATGTCTAGACTGTATGAAACAGCTTAGTTGGAAAACATTATTATGTGGATATATGGTCAATGGGCAACTAGCTTAGTGTGGCAGGTAGTTTTTCAAGTGATATAAGTATGCTTGAAATACGAAATTCCTCTTAGGAGTGACATCTTTCTTCAAAGGAGTGTTCAGAAGTTGAGCCCATTTGTATACATGGCACCAGTAGATGAGACAAGCAAATTGATGTTCTTCTAAGGTCTGCAGTGGTGTCCCGGTTTTAGCTGGGACAGAGTTAATTTTCTTCCTAGTAGCTGGTACGGTGGTGTGTTTTGCATTTAGTATAAGAATAATGTTGAAAAGATGCTGAAGTTTTAGTTGTTGCTAAGTAGCACTTATCCTGAATCAAGGACTTCTCAGTTTCCCATGCTCTGACACTGAACAGGTACACAAGAATCTGGGAGGGAGCATGGCCAGGACAGCTGACCTGCACTAGCCAAAGAGATATTCCATACCATAGGATGTCATGCTCAGTACATAAACTGGGGGGAGTTCACCAGGGGTGTGCTGATCACTGCGCAGGCATCAGTCAGTGGGTGGTGAGCAACTGTGTTGTGCATCACTTGTCTTTTCCTGGGGTTTATTTCTCACTCTTTTTGTTATATTGCTTTTCATTACTATTATTATTAATTATATTTTATTTCAATTATTATACTGTTCTTATCTCAACCCACAAGATTTACTCTTTTTTTTTTTGGTTTGTTGGGTTGGGGTTTTTTTTCCCCAGTTCTCCTCCCCATGCCACTGAGAGGGGGGAGGAGGGAGCACGTGGCTGTGTGGTGCTTAGCTGTTGGCTGGGGTTAAACCATGACAAGTGAGTTCCCACTGGATTACTTTGTAAATTAATGAAATGACTGTAGGCATTAACATGAAGCTTCTTCAGTAATCTTTGTTCTAATCATCTGAGGCAGTCAGTGAGATGTTCATCATATGCAAATCTCTTCAGAAAGGTTTACAAGGAAAAAAAAAAGTAATATTTAGATAATATCCTGAAACTATTAAATAGAATTTATGTCTTTGGATTTTGAATATTCTACAAAATGAACATCTGCTTTGAACCTGTCTGTGCTTGTCTGTTAATGTTTGGCTTCTGGCGTATGATCAGCTGAAAAATCTTGTTTGCAGGTTGTGCATACTTCAAGCCTAGATTGTGGCTGCTCTCACAGCCTGCTCTGCTCTGTGAAGCACAACACAGTACAGCTGAGTACGTTGGGATATCACCCTGGAAAATCATGACTCTGAATGCTTTGATTTGTGGATTGTAGGCAGATTTTGTGTACCCTTGGGAGGAATGCTTTCAGAAGCATGCTGTTAGTATCTGAACATGAACACTGGCAGAAGACTGGAGAAGGCTAACATGCTACTAAGGCAGTGCTGAGACATGGTGTGAACTAATATCAAGATTGGTGACATCTGTTTACTGCCTGATACTGGGAGATTTTGTGGGTAGAAAGGTTTGACTCAGAAGAATGGCATCAAATAAGGCCCTTAGAGAATATGAAGGAGTCAAAATAGACTTCGGTCTGTTCAGGGTTGAAGGAAATATGGCATCTACAGGGATGAGGCTTGAAAGATGATGGGTTTCAGAGCCGTATATGATTTCTTGTCTGTTAGGAATTTGTGCAGTGATTTTTTTAAAAAGAGATAAACTGCATTGCAGTGTCAAGAATAGGGAATAATTTTCACAATAACACGGAATCTAAAGGACTCAAAATAAGTGAGAATGTAGGTATTGGAAGAAATGCTGTCCTTTAAGGAAAAGGTTTTGTGCTTTATGTTTGAGGTTTTTTGTGGTTTGTTGTGACTTTTTTTTTTTTTAAATAAAAACATATACAAAAAAAACCCCAATACCCAAACCATACGTAACTGGTCCTTTGAAATCCTATAACTGGCACTTAAGTGGAGTGAGGAGTGCCATAGAGAATGCAACCTATAGGTGGTTTAACTCTTGCAGTTCCTTAAGGGTCAAAAGGGCTGAACATCTGGGCTGACACTTTGATGTTCTGTGTCCCATGATGTAGGGGATGAATTCATTGTGGCTTGTCTTGGCTGTAGGATTTCAATATAAAATACTTTAATTTGACTGTGGTTATTGTCTTCACACAGCCTTTTCCATTACTAACCCAAGAGTTCAGATTTCAGCAGATAGAAAAGGGACTGAAAAGAAAAATACAAAAAATGTCAGTAAGGTAAACAAAAAGGATCTGTTCTTAGGGGGGGAAAATATTGAAAGTTTTTTTGGATTCATCGCTGCAAAAGCATAATCATTTGCTCTGTTCTCAGAGAAATGTGCTTTTCCTAGACAGTTGGTAGGATGTAAGAGCATATAAATAGCTGAAGAAGTAGGTTTTAAATGTAATCTGTGTCACACAGTGACTCCTATTTAAGGCAGTAATGCCAAGTGAAGTCTATTCCATTAATTTTTTAAGGCCACTGTAAAGAACTCTGGTAGACATAAGATAAATGCTATTGTTCCTGGCAATGAATAACTATGCCAAAGCATTTCATATTAATTTTGTTTAAATTCTGCAAGACCTGTATATTAACTTAATACAACTAGAGGTCTAAAAGCAAGTGAGAAAAACTCTCAATGACATTTTCAAGCCTTCATTCAAAGTAATGCATGTCCACATTCACACATACCCATACATGTTCTGCCTCCATCCTTCTGTAAAAATCTGCTCAATTTAATATTTTTGTTGAATATTGAAACAAAGGAAAGCTTCCAGCATTTATGCACTGCTGTCTTAGAATCTGTTAGCATGTTTCCCTGTTCTGTCCAATTACATTACTTCAGAAAAATAGCTTCAATATATTTTCATTTGAAAATAAAAGAAGCTGAACTATTAGTGCCAAGGAATAAAAATATTAGCCTGTATTTCCTCTAGCTCAGCTGCAAATTTATGCATCAGAACCATCTGTGCTGATGAATTTAACCCACAGATGTTGTCATCTATCCCCTTATATGTTAAATGTTTGCAAGCAATTCAAGAACCATGGAATTGTGATGCTTTTTAAAAACATTTTTTAATGCTTTTTATTTTTTCCCCCAAAATAATGGATGTTTCTGTGTAAAAAATGAATGCAGGAAGGAGAAGTGAAAAACCCTTTCCTATGAATAGGTGGGAACTGCAAAAATATGTATTTGCCAGTAATATCCCCTTTTGGATGAAAGTAAGATATTTATATTCCTTCTGGTTTTTTTATGTTGTTTCTGTGTTTGTGGGTTTTATTTGGTTGGTTGTTTTTTGGTTTGGTTTGGTTTTTGTTTGGGGTTTGTTGGGGTTTTTTTTATTATTATTTCTTTAAGAAACATTAAAAGTGTATTCAGCTCTTATATGTTCTGAAAGCAGAATTTTTTCAAAGTAGTTGGTCAAGGAGTTATCTCTCACTGAAAGATTAGAGATATCTCCAAACACTGTGGAGTTGTTTTAAGTCGGCTTAAGACTGCAAATTACTTGCTTCCATGGACTTAAACCATCAGAAGTTAACGTGTGCTTTTTTAGAGGAAAATCTTATGCTTGAATTTAATAAATGGAAATTAAGGTCTTTACAATTCTGTATTCAGAATAAAATGGAACAGTAGAGGCAGAACTCATGGCACAAGGATGAATACAAGTCATTGTTCAAGGGACTGTTGTGGAGGAGTGGAAATACAAGTAGACTGGAGTATAATTAAAGGATGCTTTGAGCATTTTAGTAGGAGTATGTTAGAAATAATTTTAATCCCATTACGGAAGCAGTAGTGAATTCAATAGCTTTGTTATTGTCTGGGCAGCAGTGGTGAACTCCTGAAGATTTCCAATTGATGCAGGTGTATAAAAAATCAGTTGAATAATACTAGCTAAATAATGGCTATTGTGAATTTCAATTTGCTATATTATTGAAAAAAGGACCATAGGGGGAAAGAAAGAGGAAGAAACAAGTGGAGAGTAGCTTGAAACACTAACAAACCTTAGAATATCATAAATATTTAATTGCATAGACTGAGTAAGGTGTGGTTGTTGTCTATAAGGTATAATTACATGAAGATGTCTGATTGATTTTTGCACAGACTATTATCCTCATGAGGTGAAGTAAGATGAACCTTTGCTCTCTTTGTGATACACACGTGCTGACTTTGCAGCTGCTCCAGGACTTCCCTCAAAGCCTGGCTCTAGGCGTGGTTCTGCCTGTTGCTGGAGTTCATTACTGCCCTGTGTGTGAAATTAGCACAAGGATGCACTGGAACTTGGTATATCACCAGGAAAGTTTTAAAGAACAAGTGTTATTGTGTACATCACAGTTTAACATTCTTGTGCCCTCTTGCAAGTCAATTCAAGATAGCCATCACCTCTGAAAGTATCTATTTCAGACAGTTTACTACTTCTTTTGTCACCTCTATGCTGAGTTTTCATTAGTGTGTGAGTTGTATAGCTCTTGAAACACTGGACACCTGTGTAAACTAACCATACATATCTAATATTATTTAGAAACAAGTTTCCTCTGGCTGTTGAAGGGCAAACACCTCAGTTTAGCTATCTCCCAGAGCTAGAATTCTGGAGTTCTGCATCTGATTTAAGATACTTCTTTGTCAGCAGATGGCACTAACTCTGCTGCTGTGTCTATGGGGAGAGGAAGGCTTTTTTCTGTGAGAAGTCTAGTTGTTGTAAAACTTGCTTCAATATCCTACTGTTCTGCAGACTTACCTGAATAGGTTCGTTACCCTTTCTGTTTCTATTTCTTCTATATGCACAAGAGACACTACCTTCATCTCACTACCAGAGAACAACAAAGATACCTGTGAGTTATGGGATAGCAGATGTTACAGTAATGGGTACCATCTAATAGCACTACATCAAGCATTGCTTAAAGTCCTAGCATATTTCTTTAAAATGTATTTTGAAGAATATCTGCTCTGGAGATTTGTCCTACAATAAAAGATAATAGATGTAACAGGCATTTACTTATACAGAAAAGAAATATATATACCATGTACCAGCA
>JAAGNO010006572.1:0-10155 GCA_033439905.1 Ceryle rudis | reverse complement strand
TGTCCTACAATAAAAGATAATAGATGTAACAGGCATTTACTTATACAGAAAAGAAATATATATACCATGTACCAGCACTTCATCTAAAAGGCCATTAACAGAGCAAGAGCAGTCCTTGGGAGTCATTATGCCGGCATGTCCCTGGTTAGAGAAATCTTGAAGTAATTTTCCTCAGTTGTTTTAACCTTAAAAAATATAAAATAAAGCAAAAAAAATTCTAACTAATGATATCGCTTCCAGTTTTGCTGACATCAACACTGATATCTGTATTACTAGCGCAGATTTTAATTCAAAGGTGCTGAATAGGTTCTAGCTTAAGTTACAGAAAGACTGCTGTTGATATCATCAGCTTTGGTTCTGCCTCTTATTTACATCCTTTAACATTTTCATCATTTACCATGTTGGCTATTTCCTGAAGAAGAAATAAACAAATGAAATTATGACACAAGGTTTAGATAATAAATAAAGATTATGAAATATTGTTTGTGAGAAGAAACAGATTGAGCTGCTTTACTGAATTGCATGTTGTGTCCTACTTCTGAAAGAGAGTTTGTTAATACAGTCCATGGTCTGCAGGGAAAGCAATGCTTCTGTCTGTATTGTTATTCTTTACACTATTCATTCTGATTTTGAGTAGTGTCTATAGCTGTAAGCATAAGAACAGAGAAATATATCTTTATGGTAATGATCCAACCTATCCTACCTCATGCACAGAAACCTGAGAATTTCTGATATTTAGCCACTGCCTAGCCATCAATGAATATCATTTTCATCTCCTTTTCAGTTGGCAAGTTCATTTTGTGCAGAAAGAAATTGCTTTCCTGATTATGATTGAGACTTGCCCGTATATATTTTAATGCTTATATGTTGTCCTGGTCCTCACTGATTTAAAAACAATGGAAAGTGCAAGGTTCCTGAAGAGCTAGTGTATTGTACATCTATATTTTAGCTGAAAAGAAAGAGGGGAGCATTGACTTTGAATTGGTGAGATATGTAAGGATGTATATAACAGTAAAAACTTGACTGTTCCCTTTGATACCTTTAAATTGTAGTTGTGCTTCTCGTTCCACTCATTTTAGGAGATTTTGGTATATATCCAAGTCTCTTTTTATGAAATTTCTTCTAGTGCTATATGAATGTCACTTGGAGGAGGAGAAGATATTTCAAGAGCCTCTTGTATTTTTCTACAATAACATAAAGCATAGAAGATGCTTATAAATATGCAATTAACTATGAAGTGCATAGATTCTGGAAATGTCAACTGCTTATACAGACCACTTTAGAAAAAGCTGGAATTTTGGTGTTGGATTTATCACTGTAACAATTTTGTTGACAGGAACTACTTACCAGTATTACACCAGCTAAAAAGTACAGAAAAATCCAGTAGAACTGTGCAAGGTGATAGAGATAAGGACAAATTCTAGGTTTTGTTCACTTTTGAAAATTACTCCTTGACTGGCGTCTCACTGAGATTATTGGAAATACTAGCACTGCATATTGAAAATAGAACCTTGTTCTTGCTTATCTCCTTGTACTAGCTATGTAATTACCAAAATTCATCCTAATTTTAAATATTCCATATTGTCATGTGGCATGATGCAAATATAATTGCAAATACAATTTTCTTTTCCAGAAAGTGGAGGCCACATCTATTTAAACAATAAATGTTTCAAAAGCCAGTATGGCTGTCTGTCATCCTTTTTGACATGTGGTACAGCTTGGCTGTGAGAAGTATTATAACATGGAAAAACGTATTATTGACTTTTTTTCTCTTCCTCTTTCCCGGTGATGTTAAAAAATATGCAATTTGTTTTGAAACTTTTCTACTGATATCTGGCTCTAATTTCAAATACTTTTTCCTCACAAGAAAGTTCAGTTAAAAATTCTTAGAGAAATGTCAGTACAGAAAAAAATGTTTAGGTTTGTACAGAGCACAAGTTTTGATAATTGCTTTTTACAAAAGAAAAATTTTACTTCAGTATTTTTATTATGTCACATAAAATCATGTAACTTGATTTTTATCATGACAAAAAAGCTTTAAGATTAATTTTGTCATTTATATATGACAATTTTTTATGATACATTTTTATAATTTCAATAAATTTGATTGCCCTTAGATTTTATTGACATATTCCACGATAGAAATGGAAAAATTAGTGAATAATCATGTCATGTGATACAAGAACTACTGCCCCAAACTAATGGGAACATAGGAAAAGCATCTTTCTAATCAGCTTGGTAAATCCCATTCCTTTAAAACACTACCAAGAGGAGGGTTTGCATTGTGTCTGACTCTGACTCAAAGTCTGAATAAGGTAAGATCATAGGACAACACTGATTTTTCAAGAGTTTTGTTTAACAGAAGGTTACTATAACAGGAATTTGTCTTTTTGTATGCATTTTATATGCAGTGCTACATTCCCCAGTGGTCGTAATTTAAGGATGAAATACAGTTAAGTTAGTCTTTTTTTTTTATAGTTCATTTGACTCAGAACAATATGTAGTTCACATATTGAGAATTTTATTCCAGTAAGTGTTCATTGACATGATTTCTTAGCAGTGCCAACAGCTAAGTAAGAAACAGAAGTCTTCCACAATACAAGTTTAAAAACATCAATGTGGGATAGTTCTGTTTGTATCTTGATACAAATTTTCATGTCTCAATTCAATGTTTGCATAGCCTTTCTAATGGTGACACTGTAGAATAGTGTCACAATAGAACAGATCTGTTCATACACAGTAACTTCCTGTGAAAATTGGTGACAGGAATAGTGTGGCCAGCAGGATCAGGGATGTAATTCTTCCCCTGTATTCGGCATTGGTGAGGCCTCGCCTCGAGTGCTGTGTGCAGTTCTGGGCCCCGCACTTCAAGAAGGATACTGAGGTGCTGGAGTGGGTCCAGGGGAGAGTGATGAGGCTGGTGAAGGGACCGGAGGGAAAGTCTTATGAGTAGAGGCTGAGGGAGCTGGGGTTGCTCAGCTTGGAGAAGAGGAGACTCAGGGGGGACTTTATCACTCTCTACAACTACCTGAAAGGAAGTTGAAGGCAGGTGGGGGTCGGGCTCTTCTCCCAGGCAGCTAGTGGCAGGACGAGAGGGCATGGCCTGAAGCTGCACCAGGGCAGGTTTAGGTTGGATATTAGGAAGCACTTCCTTATGGAAAGGGTGACTAGTCACTGGAATGGACTGCCCAGGGAGGTGGTGGTGTCGCCATCCCTGGAGGTGTTTAAGAAAGATTGGATGTAGCGCTTAGTGACATGGTCTAGAGAGACCTTATTGTGGCTTTTCAGTACTTTAAGGGGCCTGTCAAAAAGATGGGGACAGACATTTTAGCAGGGCCGGTTGTGACAAGACAAGGGTAATGCTTTTAAACAGAGGAAGATTTAGCATAGAGAGAAGGAAGGCATTTTTTACACTGAGGGTTGTGAGACCCTGGCCCAGGTTGCCCAGAAAGGTGGTAGATGGCCCATTCCTGAAACTATTCCAGGTGAGGTTGGTCAGGGCTCTGAGCAACCTGCTTTAGTTGCAGATGTCCCTGCTTCCTGCAGCGGGGTTGGACTAAATGACCTTGAAAGGTCCCTTCCAACCCAAACCATTCTGTGATTCTGTGGCAGTCCTGCACTGAGATTTAAATGCTTTCCCCCCACCCTTTATGCATTGTAGTTAATGTTTCTTAGTGCATGCAAAAAAAACCCAAACAAAAAACAAACAAAACAACAACAACAACAAAAACCCCAAACAACAACAACAAAACAAAACAAATCAACCAAACAAACAAAACAACAGCAATGCCAAAGAGAGGACTGGTTGTGACTTGTCCCATTCAGCTGGTGACTGCTACAGCTAGATTCCTCCTGGGCCATGGAGGCTGCCTGCAGTTGCCTGAGCTCTACATGCCCACAGGGAGCTGCTTGATTTCCAGATGCAAGCTGAAATATCTGCTACTCTCTTACATTAATTAGATGACCTCATAAAATTAATGAGACATGTTTTTACAACCTTCTCTCAAACAAGGCAATAGTAATCACTGTATTTATTATGATAGAGTGTTTAAACTGTCGGGGTGGAAAAAAAATCATACAAATCCAGTGTAAATACTTCAAGTTGCATAAAGTAATTATTAATGTTAAAAAAGCATAAAATTTGCACAGTTAGCTAATAAATGACAAATGAATAATTCATTCAACATAAAAGATAAGGGAAGAAAGATATTTTACCCACAGTTACTCTTTTCCTTTGACAAGCTACTACTGAACCACTAGATTTCTAGTTCTACCATGTTTATTCAAAGCCTTGCAGCTTTGGAGATGTGTAACAATTTTGAAGGACATATATGAATGTGTCTGTGTATGGGTGTCTCGTATAAATAGAAAATATCGAGACAAACTTTTTGTGCTATTGAATGTCAATTGTTCACACTGAAAGTAGTTGGACAAAGTTAGTGGGGCTGTAAACTAGCATATAGGTTCCTTAAATAAACATATTTGCTGAACTATGAATTTTTTTCTTACCTCAAAACTCCACAATTTTGTGTACATGTATAAGCTAGCTACTTGTGAAATAGCCATAGTTTATATTTCTGGGAAAGTTATAAAAAGATTGAAAAGATCTTGATACATTTCCTCAAATAATGTTTCACTTTTTGGCGCTCAAGACAGCTCAGTTCACAGTAAATAATGAATTCTAGTGGTAGCTATAATATAACATTAAATGTTTGAGAGATTGCATGTTAACCTACCATGAATCCTTATTTGTCAGTAAGCCAGAGTTTCCAACACTCAGCATTCAAAATTAATGCATCGGTACTCATAAAAATGTTTAATAAATACATATATTAAAATTAGGTAAGATTCCTTTTTAATGATTAATTGTAGTTTCTTTGTATCTGCCTTCTGGTTTTCAGCCTTTAGATTCAATACTTTATTTGCAACCTAGAGGAACAGAAAATAATGAAAACTAAAGGTCTTATGTGACTTCAGAGAATTGGAGATTTAAGAAAAATAACAGGTATTGTGGTAAAGCCACTGGAGCAGTGCATCACATTGTTTTGTGCATCTTAGTTCTTAAAGTATTTTCCCTTTATTTTTGTTCCTCACTTTTTAATATTTTTTTTTAATACAATGTTTGATACCATGTTTCTGCTAGGTAGGCATTTATTGGGAAGCACACTCATGTTCATTTTGAATTCTCTTAATTAGATACTGTTAAAATGACCACTGTTTAAAAATTTATCTCCTACACAGGTGAAATCTTCCATTAGTTCTCTTTGGATGAGAAGATTGTCAGATTACTTTAAGATGGAAGAACTGGTTGACATCTTCCAGACACAGGAATTTCACCCTTATTCTTTGTACAGAAGTTAAAATGGCAACCTTCACCTGCCTGAAGAATAACTGTCTTTTTCTTTTCCTCTCCCATTGAACAGATAATAAAATGCACAAGCTAATTAGAAACACGAAAAGAGCTCATCAGCATTATAAATACTGAATGATGTTTCTAATGACTTAGCATATATATATGAGAGGAGAAAAGAAAAATGTCACTAGTGTGGAGGAACTGAGAAAAGATACAGGAAAAAAGATGAGTACTTCTGCAATCAATTCAGAGATGGCAGAAGACCCCATGCTCTTATTGAATGAACTCTTCTAATGAAAAAAAAAAAAAATCTGGAACAAGCAACTTGGTTGTCATGAATATAATCTTCTTCAACCTATCTCAATTTTAGGTAGAATTAGAAGTATTACTTTTACTCTGTGGTCTCTCCCTGCATTTTAGAAATGAAGATGTGGTCTTTGCTTTAATTTGTGGACTCTAGAAAAAGATTTCTCATGCTATTTTGTTTGGTTTTCCCTGCTTGAAGCTTTTAACTTACTGTAGTATTTCTTTCAGGAGAAGAGCATCAACATCATGCAGAGCCTGACTGTCCTGAGATCCCACAGAACAGTACTGGAATAATTCAAATTTGCCAGCTGTTGTGCTAATTACTCCTTTGAGCAATTTTAAAAATCTTGTTGCCAGGGAAGATATCACACACTATATTTTCAGAATCCATTCTGGGACAGTCATAGCATCCACAGAAAATAAGAAAGCAAATACATTAAAGTAAAACCCTTTTACTGATGTCACTTAATGTCCTTTTTGCGTCTAAAGAACTTAAAGCCAGGACTTCAAGATCTTCAGAGCAGGAACCACCAATTCACAGCTACTTAGTCTTTGGCTGTTACTGTGGTTCTAAATACAAATACAGTAAGGAAGTATCTGTAACAAATCAAGAGTCCAATTAATATGTCTATTTTATTTCTAAATGGAAAACTCCCACAGGTTAATAAACTGACAGATTTTTCTGCTAGGCTTATGGGAGAATGTCTACAGACATTTCAGTGATATGAGCTCTACAAATGCTTTCTAAGCACAACATGGAAAAAACTGCAGTCATTTTAGCCATTAATTTGGACAAGAAGAATAAGGGATGTATTCTGTACACCTTGTCTGTGCTCATAAAACATACTGGTTACATATCTTTGAAGGCCTTGTGAAGTTTTCATGTACTTTAATATACTTAGATGACATAGGAACACATCAGTCAGTGCAGTTTAAGGTAGATTGACTGATTCAAAAACCTCAGGCAAAATCAGACTGCATTTAGTAGCATCAGATCTCTTCAAAGTGATACTTGTTGCTATAGTCAAGTTTGTATCTCAGATCAGTTCCATCTTATTACACCACTGCTTTGCTTTATCTCTGAATGGACTTTGTGATCTGAAGCTTGTTGAAGCAAGTCAAATCTCTGATGAAAATTTCCTCCTTTCTAGGTATTGGATGAGATAGAATAAAAAATTAAAAAAAAAAAAAATGCTATACCCTTTACCACTGATAACTGAGCAATAGTTTTGAAAGCCAAACAGAGGTGACTTACAGACAAAAAAGTTGGAATAGATGTTACTGATGCTATTTAGACCAAATCTTTGCCATGCGACTACAGAATGAAATAAATAAGCACTTAGGGATACAAGATGAATTAATGACAGCCTGTGTATCCCAGAGTGTAATAAATTATAGTTTGCTGCTGGCAGCAGAAACTATTCAAACAAATATTTCTGCATTATGACAATTTCTTAAGGCTTCTATAGAATTCATGTATAATAGGAGAACTGCCCACAGGGAACATTATTGGGAAAGTTAGAAAAAGATTTTCATTTTGTGATTTCAGCAATGTCTGTAATTATCACCATAGCCTATCATTTACTAAGTGGTTAGTTGTACGTATGAGACCTTTATCTTGTACTGTAATTACAGTATATAGAAACAATATACTTGTTATGGGTGACTGCACATAAGTGGGTGGTTAAATATCATTAAAGCTGTTTTGGAATGTATCTATTTATGAATAAATATTTTCATTTTTCCTTTTAGAAAATTTTACTGAATGACCCTTAGAAACAGATGCTAAATAAGAAATTTCTGTATAATAACAACATTAGTTTATAGTATGTCTTGCTAAGCACATTAGAAGCCCTGCTGATAAGGAGGTTTTAAATGTAACCATAGATGATCCATATTTTTATCACTACTTTTTATATCACATTTCTTTCAAAGCCCCTGTGTGATTATTGCATTTTGTTATTATCTATTACCCTCCTATTTCTTTTTGTTTGAATTTGGAGAGATGTTTGGTTTTGTTTGCACTAGTTGTTTATTGTCAGGAAAGTACTACAAATATTGTTTTAATATGAGTGTGGACAATCCTGGGACTTGAACTGAATGTCTATCAACACAATATTTGGACTTAGTAATAACACCAAGATTACCCTTCAGAACTTAGTAGAAAAGGCCTGGAAATTTGAAATGAAGCTTTGATTAGATTGGGAGGTTGAATCACCAGAAAATTATAGAAGCAGGTTCTATCCAAAAGAAGAGGGCATTTAATTACAGCCATTCCTGACCTTTAAATAGTGATGCAATACTACTTTAGAGCTTTGATTAAAATTGACAGTGTGGATCTGCAAACGCTTACCCATGCCAGGCTTTGCAAACAACCAAGACAAACCTGCTGCTACTTTAAAATACAGTAACTAATAACATATACGATCAATCAGAGAAGCTTCTCTAAATTAATCTTTTACCCAGATTGGTTATGTTTATCTGCTCTATATATTTATGTTACATATACAATAGCACCATCTCTTATTTTAGTATAACTGCTATCCTTTATACAGATAGAGGATTTTAATATGGGAAAATGGTCTGTCCCCATTTCTTCTTCTCCTGGATGTCCTCTATATGTGGTATGGGAAGGGGGAAGGCAGCTAACAGCCAGTGGTTCCTTTGCCCCTAACAGATTTACTTCTGGAGCCATTTATCATCTGAAAGGGCAGACTGGATCTGTGCTGGACAGCTGCAATCAGAGTATAAATATCTCAAGTATTTCATGTTGTCTCAGCAGTGCTAAGTCTCCAGAGTTGAATCCAGTCATATGCTTTTTTGAGAAGTGAATCTTCAGAAGATTTATCTTAAATGAACATTTCTTTATTTGATCTAGTGTAGTATTCCAAGTTTGCTGTAGACCATGTCTGATAACCTTCCCCATAGTGATTAATGACGTGTTCCCACAGTGATTAATGATAAATGGAGGAAGGTACTGTTGGTGCAAATAAAATGACTGAATCCAGCTTTCTGTTTCCTGAATGATATAAAACTCAGGAAGACAGCAAATGCTGTTTAAGTATATAGCTTAATAAAATAAAATAAAAGGTTTACTTTTTTTTTTTCCCCTGAAGAAAGTATCTCTATTTAAACTTGACTATTTCCAGTATTTAATCCCATTAAGTTTTAGGCAGCTGTTCACCACGAGTGTCAGTTCCAGTATTCACTGACAGACTGTGAAGCAAAGGGAAGGCTCACTCTCCTAGACAGCTATCAGTATTTATGTGCAAGTGTACAGATACATGTATTTCTGTGTATGTAGATATGTGTGTGTATGTATATACATAAAAATGTTGAATATAGATGTGTCTGTATAAAGGCAAAAATAACAGTTGGCTATAAAATGAACAGCTGTTCTCGCTTTCCTTGAGTGTCAGAATGCAATGTTGAGAGATAATTACACAAGTAACTCATCAAGAACTTTGTAAACATTTGGTGTACATAAATGTCACTTTTATTCAAGCACTACTTGCTTTATGTTTGACAGGCATAATCTGTGAAGAAAATACCACTTGCTATTCTTCTTAGGTTTTTTTGGTTTGGTTTGGGTTTTTTTTTGATGTTCATATACTTACTAAATCTGGAAGAGATCCACAGCTGCCACAGCAAAACAAGTTGTCATTTGTGCTCTTGGCCAGGCTGATCTACCCAACTTTCACTCCTCATAGCTAATTCTGATGGATAACTTTCTCCAGGAAAATTGATTTATGCATTTTTAATATCATTCAAATGAATAATCAAAAGAAACAAAAGGTGTATAATGTACCCAGTAGTTAGATAAACACTGAAGATACTTGAAGCCATATTTATACTAAAAAAATAGAGATTGTGAGAGACAATAATATATATGCCCATGATATTCCAGTTTTGCTTGGCTTCTTAAAACAATACAGCTCCATACACAAGCTCATAAGCTCTTCTTACCTGGCAGATAGATGAACTACAGGTGCAGCATTTCATAGACACAGCTGTGACCTCCTGCAGTATATCACAGATACCTGGGGTATCTCTCTAATGTGCTGCATTTTGTAGCTGTTAATGTTACTCCTCTGAAGAATTTTGTAAGGTGATCACTATGGGTTGAAATAGATGGAAATTAATTATTTAATGGAAGGTAGCAATAGCACAATTTATTAAAGATATGCAGAGTAATTCAGTATTTGTCCATTGGCAGCAGTGACAAGACAAGGAAAATCTCACTCAAGCCTAGGGCTTGTACACAAGTTCAAGTCTACTTACCTTATATAAGAATACATTTTAATGGTCACATATTTAGAGTTTGAGGGGTATCACAGGTATCACAGGGTGTCAGGTGTTGGAAGGGACCTTGGAGAGCCTCGAGTCCAACCCCCCTGCCAGAGCAGGATCGTATAATCTAGCACAGGTCACACAGGAATGCATCCAGGCGGGTTTTGAAAATCTCCAGAGAAGGAGACTCCACAACCTCTCTGGGG
>JAAGNO010006571.1:10403-29909 GCA_033439905.1 Ceryle rudis | reverse complement strand
TCCCAGACTGGGCCCCGCAGCAGACGGGAGCTGTGTTCAGGAGCTGGATTCTGGTACCAGATTCAGGAACACACAGAGTGGGATCGAAGGCAGAACAGAGTCCTCCTCAAATGCTCTGAGGAAGGAACCAAAAGAGGACCTGAGCCAAGCTGAGCAAAGCTGGC
Source organism: Ceryle rudis (assembly GCA_033439905.1). Lineage (NCBI taxonomy): Eukaryota > Metazoa > Chordata > Aves > Coraciiformes > Cerylidae > Ceryle > Ceryle rudis. The sequence continues at coordinate 29,745 of JAAGNO010006571.1, read as the reverse complement.
AAAGCGGTCCAAGAGGGAAGAGGAGCCCAGGAGCCCCCAGAGAGAGAGCAAGTGAGCAAGCAAGCTAACAAGCAAAACCTAAACTATAGACCCTCCAGATCCCTCTGCTTTATACCCAGTATGATGTATATGGGATGGATACCTCACTGGTCAGTTTGGGGTCCCCTGCACTGTACGCTCCTCCTTGAAGGTGCAACCTTTCACTTTCCTGCACCTCCCAATGTGGTGCATAAGATCCAGCAGTGGCCTTGGTCTGCACACCAGTCCCTGGTATTAACTCTAACCATGGGGTGTTATCACTGTCGGCAGCAGACACTGCCTGTGAGAACAGGCTGCTGACTTCAGACAGTGCAGTTAGAAGAACTGAGCGGAAAAATAAAATTACTGAACAGAATTGGTTCTGTTCTCACTCAAACCAGGACACAAGTGAAAACCCTTTTAAATACCCATCCTGGGAGGCACACACACTTTGCTTATGCAGTGCAAGGCAGGATTTTCTCTTTTTGTAACTGGGGTACTTACAAGACCGCCATGGTCCTTGACAAACACCCAAAGTGTCTGGATTATTTTTTTCTTGCATCTGACAGTGCCTATTAAATCTTAATTAAAAAGTGAATTGAAAAGGAATTCTGAGCAGGTCCATGCTGCACAGGCTGTGTCTGTGCAGCAGGCAGGAGGGCATCCTGCTTTCTGTTCCAGTTCATTCCATTTTGACTGGTCTCTTTGGGGTCAGCCTTTCCCCACACAGGGAGAGATCTGCAGGTCTGACTATGAACATCCTCTCATTGCACTTTGGTCCTTGATGGAGAAAGGCTAAAGGAAAACTATGCCTTCATCTTTGTACTGCACATTAAACATCTCAATGAAATAACTGACATGAATTCAAGCATCATGGGAGATGAATTCATCAGTTTTTCATTTCCTGAGGATACAGCTCCAACATCAAAAGTGCATGAGAAGGACCCTGGCACTGTACCAGCATCTATCCACTGTGATTCACTAGAGTTAGTTTGGTCTTCACATCCATTCAACATTGGCCTTTCTGCTTAATTTATTAGCAAAGGGTGGAAACTATAGCAGCAGGTTTAAAAACAAGGTAATCTGTTTATCAGCAGCAGGGCAAGAGCCTACAAAGTCAGAGGCCACTGAGAAGTTCTCAAATGCTATCAGTTTTTCCTAATAGAATCATGCTCTCTATGGATTGAATTCAACGCATTTGTGTTAAAGAAAAATAGCATAATAGAGTCCAAACTCTGTTTGTCTCAAAACCATAACGGGCTCCTCTTGTAGCAGGAATGTCCCTGAAGCTCCTCTCACTACTCTGCTGTTTCCTTGGTGTTGGGCCATGAGGCTAACTCGGAAGCTGCTGGGTCAACATTAACCGTAAATTACATAGCAACAAAGACAATTACCAAGGACTCTAGAACAATTAAGCAGAGTCAGGCAAAAGGATTTAAAGCTTTTTTATAAAGCAAACAGTCAAATGCTTTGCTGCCTTACCTCCTGCTGAGAAAGTTCTCCTACGGCTTCAGTGAAGGGCCATTTACAGCATTTCAAACAGACTGAAAAACAGCTGTACCTGCTAAAAAAATGAAAAACCCCAATGTATTACAGGATGGACTTCCTCCCTATTGGGAGCTAATTACTCCTTTAAAGGAGGAAAGACTTAGCTCAAGGTTTTTGGAAAGAGCTGGAAATACAGGCATGTGGGATGATATCAGGACTGAACTGGCAGTGTACAAGAAGGTGGGCTGAGTTAGAAGAGTACACAGGCCCACCTTTTGCATGGAAAACATTTGCCACATCTAGAAAGGATATTATTTCAGCCTATCTGTCCCAGATCTGACAAATAAAATGAGATCTTCGAAGTCCAGTGGCTGCTGGTACAACAGGACATATTACTTGAATTATATCATCGTAAGAGTAGAACCAAGCTCATCTGCTCAAATGGAGCTTTTTGAGGGAAAATAGTACCTGCAATATTGACATTTAGAATCTTTTAATATGCACCGACTTCAAAGAAAACTTTCTGTTTTCAGGAAAATTTTTGATGAAATGTTTTTTCTACTTGGCCAGCTCACTGACTCCTGTGCTCATAGCTGCAGAAATTCACTGTTTCTGATGTTTTCATCAGGGCATTCTCAGTCAGGGTAGTCAGTAGCATAGCACCTGGCTTAGGACAGACACAAAAGCAAGCTCTAGTTGTAATCAGCACAGTTTATAAGAAACACACCTGGGCCGTGAAACTAGAGTCTCGCCATCCCAGATGTATGCCTTAGACTTGGGGATGTCAAATAAGGAGGCTGTGTCTAATCAGAAATGATTAATTTTAGTCTGACACATAGGAGGAGAAAAATGTAGATTTTTAAGATTTGTTGTCAGAGAGGCAAACCTTTTCTCACCCAGGTGCACTGAGAGAATAGTATGACCCAGTCTCCTGTTGGAAGAGAGAGCTGATGCTAGCTGGAGACCAAATTACCTTTGATTGTCATCATGTTTTCAATATCCTAGTGTTGCAAATGCAGTCCTGGGGTCACACTCTTATGCAGGCCCTGAATGAAGAGCTGATCCACATGGAAAACAAACAGTCAGGATTCATGAATTGCATCTAAATGTTGTTGTGGCAACAAGATCAAGATAAGGAACAGAAAGATCATCAGTAGGAGATGGAACTGAGAGAAGAGGAAAGAGTGGAGATTAAAAGAAGTGGGCTTATCTGCCTCACACTGTCAGATCAAGCTTTAGTACACCCTTCTCCTACTATTCCTCCTCCTGGCCATGTTGTTGGATCTCCTTCTCCACAAATCCTGACCCTTATACAGGATGTCTGGGAAATAGGATCCTGCTGCTCTGGTAGCTCTGCACATAGAGACTGTAACTTCCATCCCATTCTGATGGTGTATTCTGTCAGAAGGCCATCACATCTATTCCAGGTCACTCAAAACCACAATTTAGTCACAACAGAATATGCCCAATGTATCAAGCAAAGGCACAAAAGTGAGAAAATTACATTTAAATTAAGTACAACTACTGAGCTTGCAAATGTTTTCACCTTGTTCATTCTACTCCCACCATTAACTCTTTAAACTCTTTGAAAACCAACTGTCCTTTGACATGTCATACAAAGCACTACATGGTGCTGATTACTAATAAGGAAACGAAGCACTTAAAGAACGCTATATTATGTCATTACATTAAAAATCAGAATGAGATATCTGACATGCTGGTTTTTACTCAGGGAAGTAAGGCAAATGAACAGAGAGTGAGATGCTGGGGATATCTGAGAATGCACTGTTCCTCATTGGCTGTACAGTTACGGTAGTTCAGACTCCCTATTTCCATTCAAGGACTGTGAGTCAACCAAATAGGGCTATTTTCTGACCTTGACATGGGTGTTTCATGCTCATGCTGGCCTGGAACATAGCATGTGCTCATCCCCAGGGAGTTCTTGAGATGATATAAAATTTTCTGATTGTGAAAGGGAATCTCAGAGGAATCCAATGTACCCGCTTAAGGTGGCAGGGTGAGAAGAGGGGAAGCATTGCTTTTCAAGTACCCTCACTCCCCTCTGCTGACCCTATAGAAATTTCATTGACACTTAATCCATATGTGGACATAGTACATGTCAGATTGGTGACAGCTGCTTACCGTACATGTCCTTCGCACCTGCCAATTCATGGACCTTTTAGAAACATTTTACACATATCTGGATGAGACTAACATTATCAGCATTTCTGCTAGAGAAAATGCTGCGATCAGCAAAGAAGATGGGCAGGAGATGGAAGGGAGCAGGGGTTGTGGAAACCTTAATGTACATTGCCATGTACCTTCACATTTAGTGTAAGCATCAAGTGCTTAAGGCCTGAAGTAGAATGCCTCACACCAGCTCCTGAAGTGGTGTAAGGCAAACCTCTACTTATTTGTCATCCAGAAATATTCCAAGACAACACTGAATCCAGATTTTTTTTCCCCGCTCCACACTGGGAGAAACAGAACATAAAAGACAAACTCCATCTTCTGCTAAAGACCATTTTAAGTAATACTGAAGATTCCATGGGCCACACTGCTACTAACAAAACAATCTACTCAGCTCAAATGCACTCCATGTCAGTGCTCATGCTTTTGTCTCAACTGAGAAAATGCTGCCATTAGTGCCAGCAGTGCTGCTTTTTCATACCAGTTGTGTGTGGCACCTTCAATGATTGTCTGGGGGCTTTTATCCCAATTTTCAAGACACAGCAAATGAAAACAAAACCCCGATAGCTATTTCAAGGAGAGATGTTCTGTTGTAATACAGAACATTACCAGCAAGCTACGTAACAGGCTTTGAAAGTTTCAGCTTACAAAGCATTTTAAGCCAATTTTTGCAAGCACAGTTATGTAAACCACTGAGCAGGGATTTGGACTGGAAATGCAGAAAGTTGTTCAACTTCATCAGTGCTAGGCAGGGAAGTGATGTAGTTGGGCAGAGAGGCAGGAAGAATGAATGAATGGAATGCTCCTTGGCTATGCTGACCAAGCAGATGCATGACTGCAGCAGCTAATGTTCATACCCGGGCAGGATCATTTCCATATTTGTAGGGTGAAGCCAAAAACTGTGTAGTTTATTAGCCATTAATCATTCAAGCAAGACGTTAAACACTGTGCTTTTATTTGGATCATATGGACACTCATTCTCCCTTAGTGCTTGCCCTAGGTAAAACATTTACTCATCTGTCTTGAGATAAAATCTCTTCACTGTTATATTGCATAGTAAATATTTAGCACTTGCACTCTTCTACCCTGCACTGTGACTACATCACGTAATGACATGTGCTTATAGAGTCTTTGAGATGGAAAGTAATATATCAATACACTGTCATGAAATATAAACTGAAGATACAGTATCATTTTGCATATAAAGCTTCTGAGAGCAAGGATGGTCATTTACTAACATTTTCATACTGCCTAAGACAGTGGGAACCTGCCCCAGCATTGTACTCTGTAAAAGCATCATAATGTGAGCAATTATAAGTTATAAATCTAACAGAATTTTTTTTTTTTGCATTTTTAGCATCACTGCAAGAGATAATACCTGACATTATGTTGCTGTATAAACACACGGAGCCATAGACAACTAGGCTAACCTCCAAAATCAAGAGACTGCTTTACAGGAAACTGAAATCCACTTTTAACTCTCCATAAAATTTCCCCTAAGCCCTGTCATGAAGCCTCCTATATGTCAGCTGAGGTTTCAGTGGGATGCAAAAATCTGTGTTCTGCTACCTAAGTGGCTATTTTAGATTAAGCCACTGGGTTGTTTTTTTTTTTTTTTTCATATCTGTTGTACATCACAACATCCATTGCACTTTATCAATTAGATTTCTGTAGTCAGCCTTGCTCCTGAATCTATTTCCAGGATAATGTGATCATCAGTGTTGAGCTGCTTTAGCCTATTTCCCTATATCCATGGAGCTCAGTTACCTTCTGTGGAGTAATTTTATATTTACACAGCCTGAATATGAAAGAAAAGCACTAGTCCTGCTCTTTTGAGGAAGGTGGTGAGGAGGGCAATTCTTTTCAGCCCAGTGAACACATTGACCTCATGAAAGTGATTTCTGCACAACCACACAATTCCCTGGATAGAGAAAGCACGAAGGAATGTGTGGATGTATGGCTGGAGCTTCCCCTTGCCTCTCCTCTCCTGACAAAATGTTGTCCCTGTGTAACTCATTAAACCATTTAATATGCTCTTAATTTTTTTTCTCCATTTTAATAGGGATCATTACATGTAGATCAGCTGCTAGGATTAGATACCTGTATCCTCCCCCAGGAAGTGTCTTGCCATGGATTGACGGGCAGAAAGGTTATGTATGGCTCTTCTAAGCCTTGTTCTCCCCTTCCTGTTTCAGTATTGCTCTTAGAGGAGTGAAACAAGGCAGGGGGTGGGGGGATTAAACGCTGTTGTGGCAAAGGGTTATGTATAGCATTTACTTTACCCTGAAACGAAGAGGCAAAGAGAGGATAATGGGGGGGAAGGCTGATATTAAAGCTGACTATCACCTTAATAAAAGCAAGCCTCAAAAAACCAAGGTGATGGCTCAAGACAAAGAACCCACCAGAAATAAGTCAGCCAGCGTAAGGTGATCAGTTTTTCTGCATGTGCTGGATGCACTGGCAGCCTCTATGTGGCTTAGGTGAGATGACAGAACAGATTCAAGCAGGAGAACATCAGCAACCACTGTTCCAGCTGCTGCTTCAATATTGCCTGGCTACCATTGATTTCCCATTAATTCCCTTCAGAAGTACAAGGTTTGCCTCACTGCTTTTCAAATGAAGGCTTCTGGCTGCATGCTGCATGGCACCTGTCTATCACCGATCCCATCAGATGTTTGATTGCAGTGAGCTAGAGATTGGCAGTGACAGATATTAATGGGCACATTACCAGCATTATTAATGTAGGTTTGCTTTTCTGCTTCCCCTGCCTGCTTGGCTTGAAGATCTGTTCAACTGCTTGCATTGAAATGACCTGATGCAAAATCACACAGGAAAGAGGAAACATAATTACAGCATTTCCTAAGTGTAAATCACCTTGGGTACTACCTTGCTGTATTGCTATGCATTATATCCCCTATATATATGTGAAGGAAAGGAAATATTCAGTTACTTGAATACTTTATGTTGTTGATTCTTTAGCAAATTTTACCAAAGGACAGTATCGAGTTGTGCCATGGTGGTTTCCAGAATAGCAGTGAGCTCAGTCTGAAGACCTCTGTGCATCCATTCCTATTTTGGCTCATAAACAGGAGTCTGTTTAAGCTCACTAGGGCAAGTTCATCCCAGAAATGTTGCCAAGCAGATAACAAAGTGTCACCAGGGGTGGATATGCCACAGTTTTCCTCACAGTTATTGTATGACAGCTCAGCAAGCGGCTGGAGCTTCATGGCACTGCAGAGCCTCCCAACTTAAAAAACTCCTCTCTATGAAACAGCAATGTAGCATCTTTCAAGTAAAAGGAGATGTTTTGATTTGATTCATTTTGGTTATTATCCTTGGAGCTTTATGTTCATGCAATGAATCAGAGCTCATCCTGAAAAAGACTAAACTATATTTAGGAATACCCTGTGCAGGCAGTGTTGCTAATGCTGCCACAGTTGGTATATGTTGGTTTTTAGCACAAGTCTTCCAGTACCAGCTCCTGTCTGTGGTGGATGAACAGCTTGTACATTCTCATAGTAACAACAGCTACCAGGAATGGGGTTTGTTTTGCAGCTGCCTTGAATGAGCATGCATGTTGCCAACAGTGCTGATTCCTGGGGACAAAGTCTGCCTGGATTTGCTTTCAAATATTAACCTCCTGCAGTAAGTGCCAACATACTTCACCTATTTTAACAGAGATGGGGCCTCTGCAGAGGGACCTTTCTGAGAAGGAGGAACATTTGCCAAAGGTAGAATAAGCACACATCTTCTGGATCTTTTTTTCTGGGAACAAAGGGACAGAGTGCTCTGAAATGTATAAACTCAGACTTCAACTTCTCAAGAAAATGCATCATCTTTGTAACTTTCCCTTTCTTTTTGATATTTATTTCCTAGTCTCATCATTTGCTCTGTTAATTACTGGTACTGTGTGAGAGACTTGTAAACAAACATGCTCTCTGCTGTAGGGAAACAAAGTTCTGCCCAACTCTCCTGCACTGACTGCAAAGTTTAAAAGCTCAGTTTCGTGCAAGCAGAGTCTCTGCTTAGGCAAATGCCATATCAGCACATATTGGCAGAAAAGTGGGATCTGAGTGTGCTTCTGGGGCATGCCTCAGCCATGACCCAGTGCAGGATCTTGATGAGATGCTGCTCTGTACCTGTCCCTACTCCTCATCTTCTTTGTCTTTCAGTGGGCCAAAACCTAGGGTGAGGACCAGCAGGAGACTGGAGAAAGTCTCAGGGAGATTCATCCACCCTGATCAGGATAAGCAGGATCCTGGGTGAGCTGAATGCTGCAGCTGAATGTCCTCATTGGCTAAGAAAGCTGGAAAAGTTGTTCCCAGTGAGGCAGAGGATTGGGAGGAATACAAGCTGAAGGCTGCTGAGGCTGTTGTGGAGAAATTTCAGCCCTTCTAAGTCTAGGACCTTGATGTGATGCTAAGCTAGTCCCTTCAACCAGACTTCTCACACGCATCTGTCAACAGGCATAGTGACTAATGAAAATTTTTGTTTGTTTGTTTATTTGTTTGTTTTTAAGTTTAGCATTTATTAAATGTTTTTTAATAAACTTCAAGGAAGATTTCAGGTTGAAATAAAAAGTAGTCTGTTAATAAAAATAGCAACAAAGTGATTTTCACATTCAAAATCAACAGCACAGCAAATGTTATGCAAAAAGTGTTGCTGTTTCAAATCTGCATTTTTCACAGAGAAAAATGGAGTAGACACCCTCCTTCATGCCCCAAAACACCTAACACCAAAACACTCTGACAGGATTAGGGATTGTTTACTCTCTGTTTTCTGATTTATGCTGAAGACCCTTCAGTCTGACTGGCAGAAGTGCTGGACTCTTAAAGCTGCAATTGTAGTCCATGGGAAATGTGCTTTCACCTCCATCTCTTTTTGCCTCATATTCCTCATGTGTAGAAAGAGGCTAAATTGCCTTTTCAATTTTAAGAGATATTCTGAGAGGGTATTTCTAAAAGCCTGTGGAGCAAAACACGGACAACTGTAAAGTACTCAGGAAGGCTCATGAAGAAATGAGTGATTCTTCCCACAGTGTGTCCTGGTTTGAGCTAGAACATAACTAATTCTGTTCAGTGATTTTGCTTTTTAGCTCAGTCTTTTCTAAGTAACTTCACTCTCTGAAGTTAATGACATATTTTTCCAATGTCTGCCTCTAGCAGTGATAACGCTCCATGTTTACCATGGACTGGTGTGCAGACCAAGGTCACTGTTGGATGTTGTGTACCATGCTGAGAGTGCAGAAAGTAAAAGGCTGCACCTGCAGGGAGGAGTGGACAGGGCAGGTGACCCTAAATTGACCAGCGAGGGATTCCATCCCATTTACATCATATTCGGTATAAAGCTGAGGGATCATGAGGGTCAAGCTCTCTTCTTCAATGTCTGGTGTCCAAGGAGGATTCTGTCCATTTTGCATTTGATCCCAATCTGTGAGTTCCTGAATCCACTTCCAGAATCCAGCTCCTAAATCTGATTCCCATCTGCCACTGAATCCAGTCTGAGACTTCCCCAGTGCCTGCCCCACAGCATCTAGTTTTGATGGTGACATAATTGCCATCAGGGAGGTTGGGTTAGATATTGATTTTATATATATATTTGCATATATTCCATTTCAAGATTATTATTTTCATTAAAGCTATGTTCTAATCAATAAATGTCTCTTCCTTATTCCATTTGTCTTACCTTTTAGGGAGGGAGAGGAGTTAACAGAGAGCATCTATCATTCGTCTAGTGGGACAGCCTTGACCCTAAACCTTGACACAGTAATGCGTGGTAAACAAGGCGTGGAACTGCACTCCAAACAACATCAAGGCAGTGATGTGTTGCACAGCTTTTTCCTAAGTGAGCACCATCCATCACATTCAGAGGCTAAGGCAGGGTAAGGGCAATATGGGCTATATGGCACCCAGGAGTTATGGACCACCACAAATCTGGCCTCTGAACAGGATGAACTGAAGATGTGTGGATGATTTTAATCAGGGCATTCCCTAATACTTTGTAGCCTTGAAAATGTATTTTATTAGAAGATGTTTATGTGTACCTAATGCAGTGCAGAGTACATGAAAATCCCTGCCTTAACAAGCTCTGTTACAGCACACTGTCTCTTCTAAAGAAGTTATTTTTTGAAAAAAAACAATAGATATAGGGCAAATCTGAGGTAATTGTAGAGAATTCTACCCCATGTCCTCACTGTGCTTTTGCCAGTATGGAAGCATTTCCCATTTTTCCCTTTTTTGATTAACCAATCCAAAAGACTAGTGCAAGTCACCTTACAAAGTCCATTCTTACAAGTTTTTTAGGCTACAGTCATTTAGATACATTTCAGACAAGCAGCCAAATGTGTGTACGTTTATCCAAACCAGACCTCTTATGATGTTTGCTCCCTGCTATTGATCTTGTACCCTATTAATAGGATTTCTTGTGACTTTTTGGGATGCTGGTGCTCTGTTTTGGGTGGGTGTGTGACCTGTTCTGTACAACCTAGGGATCAATAGGTTAACTGAGGATTCCAAACATGTAATTAATCTCAAGCTTTATCTCCCCTAGCTTCACAAGTTTAATTACACCATTGATATTAGATCTGGATTCGTATAAAATTACTTAAAGATAAGAAAACCCACCCTTTCTTGCACCACATTGCTAAGGCCAGTGAGAGGCTCTCTGGATCAGTTTCACCTGGTCTCTGAGTTCCCAAAACCTGAGGATGGTAAAGCAGCTGGACTTTCAATGGGAAATCATGACACATGTCTGTATGAGGGAACAAACTGCAACTCACATGCTCTAGTAGCAGTTTCTATTTAGAAGTACACATGGCATGAGATGGTCAAAGAGCATCTAGCACTCAGAAAAAAAACCCCAACACAAATTAAAAACTACAAATGAAAACCAGACCCCAAAATACACAGCATAGGGCTGTTTTCTGCTTAGTGAATGGCATAACCATTGCCACTCTGTGAATACAGCAGAGCACTAATCACTTCAAGTGCCCGTGGAAAAAAGCCCCTCTCCCTTCCCCACAGTCCTGTCTTCTCTCACTCTTGCTTTAGTGTGTGCAGCAGTGAGGGACTGGTTGTGACATATCCTAGATTTGATATGTTCATCTCCCCTCCTCCTTCCACCTGACATTCCCTCGGGCAAGTTGCTCAGATCTAAACTCTTACATGCTGAGATTTGTCTAGCACCCAAGTGAAGTCAGGTCAGCCTGCCACAGCAAAACAGTTGACACTGAAGAGGGTGGGTTGGATAGAAGTGATGAGTGATCAACCCTGTATAAAAAACATTTCCTTTGTTTGCTCTTCAAAATACAAGTGGGGAGACAAAGAGAGCCATGCTTTAAGTGGTGGATATTTTCAAGAAGTTTATTCTGTAATGCACCAAGGTGAATGACCATAGTGCAACACAACAGGGCTGGATGCTAAGCATGGTAATAAAAGGGCTGTGAGGATTGGAACCCACCCCTCGTCCTCACTACCACCAGCTACAATTCTGCTCCATGCTTAAATGACAGGAGCTGGGGAAAGTCATAGCTAGCCTAATTCATATCGCTACCTTCCTCAAGGTGGTGGGTTATTTTTTTGTTGTTTTATCAACTGCAAAACATTGAAAAAATTAACATTTCAGAAGTGTGTTGGCATACAGTTATGTCCATAATTCACAAGGGCTTTTAAGGCATTCAAGAGGATCCAACAGTGCTGAAGTCATGGGACAAATCCCTAATCATTCTGACTTTATCCTCTTACACTTGGACCCAATCTGCTCACAGTTAAAGCACCCAAGACATTTTAACAGAAGAGATAGCCCAAGGTCACTGTGCCAAGCAGTCTGATCTTTATCATTCTCTGATTGACTTTTGAGAAGATGAAACATCCAAGGGTAATATAAATCGGCAAAACTTGAATGAGTAATGCCAGATTCCAGAATTTCATTAAAATATCAGTGAGCTTGCTGCCTCCATAAACAAAATTTTTCCCAGGTACCTATGTGAGAGGAGCCCAGTGGATCGACTCCAGGTACAGTACTTGGGATTTAGGTCTGCTGAAATGTACTGGTTTAGCAGTGCTGAGGGACTCTAATCTCCGTCATATGGCACAAACCTAATGCATCAGTTCCTCTGAGTTATTTTTGGACGGGAAATGCCCATATAAAAAAAACCCAAAACCAAAACCCAAACTGTACTAGATGAAAGCTAATTTAATCAAGTGCATTTATATAATTACTTTGATATGAACAATTGCTGAGATAATTTATAGAGGGGGGAAAAAATGAATACTATAAAATGATATAACACCAGTGCTCAGAAATTTGCAGTCAAGGGAGAAATATGCCAGATGTTCTGTAGTACTTAAAGCTAATGGGATGCCACATTAATCACTCTTTAAGGCAGCCTTCCATGCTTACGTATTGGAAATTGCTATCTTTCTTTTAAATTGCACATTCCTGATTTCATCACATTGGGTCTTAACTCAAGATTGTCACATTGACGTTGTATCTTTGAGTGTGTCAATAGTCCATGACCAGACTGAAATTTTTATGCACTCTATGCCCAGGGAATTTCCTTTGATATTTATTGCTAACTCCTGCCAGAGAGGTACAGCACGTATTCTGCCTCCTAAATTGGCACAGTTCAAATATCTGGCAGGTATAGAAATCAGCTGCTAAGAGTTGTGTGTTTAATTACACCCATTACACACTCAAATTACCTGAAACAGTAATAGCTGGTCCCAGGGAAATACTGAAGTGATCCAACTAGGAGCTCACAAGATCTCCATAATTGCTCTTTGTACCAAAATAAATAGATTAACTTGCCATACCGACCCAGAAAAAGAGAAAAAACCTGGAATGACAAGTAATCTAAGTCTTACCTACTCTGTAGTTTGCTGTGTAACATACTTCCAGTCACTACCAAAACAAGGAACAGCAACTGAACCAGAGTCAGTAGACAAAGTGTTTCGATCACCAGTTTGGAGATACCAAAGAATCAAACATGCTAAGTAACAGCCAGACCTATTATCATCTTCTGAGAAGCAGCACTTGTGCAAGATGTTAATCAGAAGTTGTCAGTCCTCAGAAACCAATCCCACCTTTGCAGTGCTTGGACTTCAATTAAATGTTAGGTTAAGTAGTCTGAAAGTACACCAATTGATTTTTAGGAGAATTCCCTGAAAATTGTTTTTTCTCCCTCTGTCTTTCAAGCAGTGGTCAAGCCAAAACTTTCAGGGAAAATGAAAAGAAGGTCTAAGATCCAAATGCCAAAGGAGGCAAAGACAAATAGCCAGAGAAGGGGACCATGTGTAGGAGGCTATTAGGATTGGAAGGGAGGCAGATGAGATCTATCTGCTTGAGTATAATCCAGGAAAGTCCTGAGGACTGCTGAAGAATTTAACTCTGCAGACCAAACTGGCAAAACCATGGCTGTAAATCTAATACTTCACCAGCTGTATCTATTGAAGTGATGCCATGGCGTGCACAGTGATTGAATTTTAGTGCATTAGTATTAGAGCCTAAATTCTCTTCCACACTGACCAATTATTTTTACAAGTTTTAGAAGTTAGCAATTTTTCTGCAAGCTGTCCTAAGAAGATTTTAAAGCTCAAAAGCATTTCCTAGGTCTTCCCATTGCCACTGGAGGCATCGGCTATGTATCCTGACAGCAATTAGATCAGACCCAGCAGAAAAAGCAATTGAAGAACTAAATTGAAATCTTCACATAGCTGTATCTAATGCACAGACTGCATGAGGCAGAGTAGCTTGTACCGGCTAACACAGTCAAAAAAAAGAGAGATAACAGGATGCTCTTGCCAGCTATTTTATGTGAGGGATTTTGAGAGCCCGATTGTTGTCATGAATGAGGGCACAGTATCCCCCAGAATGATTGTGCTAGTCACGACACTGACCCACTTGTATGGAAACATCATCTGGCAAGGATATTAACGAGCATCCTCTGCCACTTCCGCTGCTTGCCAGAGATAGTTGTTTGTCAATTGGGGAGAAAAAAAGGAATTAAATGTGTAGCGGGGTGGGGAACAAAGTAGTACTACGAGCCCAGGAGTGCAGGAAGATGTTAAAGCAAAGAAGGAACATCTGGGAAAAGATCTGGCCCCTGCTGAAGTCAACAGCAGTGTGCTTAAATGGCTCTTACAGGAGCAGAATTTCAGCCTTGATGAAGGAGGGGAAGTGGGATGAAAAACACGTCTGTGTGGAAGAAGCGTCTGGACTGCCTGAAGCTCTCAGATAGTTTTAGCTGAGGATCTCTTATCCTGCCTATATTTGTAGAAATAGACTGAATATGTCCAAGAACATTTGCATTGTTGAAGTGCTCTGTCTTGGTATGAAGGTATATAGAAAGAAAAGCTACAGCCATTAAAACTCAACAAGATGGACATGTCTCTTAATGTCACATAAACGTAAACTGTGGGTAACTCCTGGAGGAGGTCTCCTTCTTTCCTTAGATTCTGCTACCTGGGGAGAACAGTAATTAATGAAAGGAAAATCTCCTCACAAAAAGTGGCGACACAGACACAAAGATGCCTCAGGAGGCTCTTAAACAGAAAGTGAAGGTTTGCCTGCACCAAGTACTGATAAAATAACAATGCACAGGTGAAAGACAGACTTTTAAAGCTGCTGCAGGGGAAGCATTAATATCAGATGAGCAGAAGCAGGGATGTGTAAATGAGAGCAGAATTTGGTGCAAAAGCATGAAAACACCTCAGGCAAATACCGTCTACTCTAGGGGCTATAAGACATGTTTTACTTGTTGCATACAGTCTTCTGGCAAAACATTAGCAGAAGGACTAACACTGTCAGTCCATCACATGTGCCAGAAGTAGAAATCTTCATACGTGTGCACCCAACAGTTACATTTCTTCCCAAATGAACAGTTAAGTGGGATGTAGAAACCATGTGGGAGATGATGTCTCTTAGGTACACAAGAAACCACCAGACAGAGGGCAGGGGACACCTTGTTTCTGTGCAAAGCAGCTCACGATGCTTGCCCCTGGGTCCTGGGGCACTGCCTGGCTTCTGCCTCACCCCAGGCAAAAACTTGGTCTAACTTGTCTTTCCAAGCTACTTCTGCTGTTCTGGTTGGGGCTTCCAAAATCTGTCTTCCCCTTTGAAGCCACCGCATGTCCAGCCAGACAGCCCTCTTTGTGGCAGGGTGGTACTCTGCTGCAGCCAGGCAGCCTGGGGGTGTGATGCCCAAGATGGCCTAAACACACCATGTCCCATGTGGGAGCTGTGGACGACAGCTGTAGAATTACCCCTTTTCCACAGTGCCTCCAAGAATGATGAGATTGGGAGAAGGAACATTTTATAGGAAGCAGACAGAGTATCTTGCAGACATCACCATCTTTAAGATAGTACAGCAGTTGCTCACAGGAACAGGCAAAGGCTCTCTGTTTGAGAACTTTAAAATAATATTGGAGGAAGTCCTAGAAAAAAGTGCAAGGAATATGCCTAGTTTGAAGTTGTGGGTAATTAATTGTTTAGAAAATTTTGAAAACCTCACTGGTTACTTGTCATAAGAAACTTCCCTTCTGCCTTTGAAATAGACTTTCCTCTTGGTTACAGCAATACAAATCAGAAATTAATCCATTAAAGGCAAAACATTATACCAGCACAAAAGGTAAATCAGACCTTCAACTACCAATAGCCTACTATGCTGCTCCTGAATAAGCCAATGATTACTTAGGTCTTGGACTAAATTTTGTTATCAGTTTCAGAAATTTACCTCCCATGTACTTCAGCTGCCATGTACAGGAAAAATAGAGCAGAATTTGGCTGGTTGGAGAATTCTAGAAATGCTAATTTTTCATTGCCCTGACAGTACAAAGGTCATTAAAGCCGGTCATTAGTTATAATTCCATGTAATTTAGGTGGCCATGGCTTAAGTGGTAATTTATATCAGAGTCTGTACTTTTTAGATGGTAAATAGATCAGGCTCAAGAAATTTCCATTATTTAGATACCAACAAAGGAACATATTTGAGAAAGATAGGAATATCTGCAAAAGATGATTTATATTACCAGTTTAAGTTAATAGTCAACTATCTGTGCTCACTATAAAAATAATACCACATAATACAATGGATACAGAGTTAGTTAAAACTATGACCTACAAGCTTTGATTATATCTACAGACACCTTTTAAATGAAGAGCTGACTTAGGTTTATAGAAATGAACAACCATCTATAAAATACGTGAATTTTTCCATTAAAAATTCTTAGCATCTTATGTGTTTTATTTCTGCACTCTTCAGGACTTAACTTATATTTCTGCAGTTGAAAGGGCAAAATACTTTAAAGAGGTCATTTTGAACTCCACTGACCACTGATTGCACACTGTGTTTGTAAACTAGAGGGTGTATAAATACACCTTTCAGTACTTGAATCTTTTCAGATGCTGTAAAAAAGTTACTGCATCTATCAAATTAATCCCAGAGGAAGTGGTGCAAAGCCTGATGTGATAAAATGCATCTGTCTCAATATATGCATTCATTAGTGTGTGCAGAAACACCCTCCATCAGTCACTAGTGAGGACATGTTTACTGGCTTGTCTTAAACATCAGCTTGGACTGGTTAGCCATTTTTACAAGCAAGAGCACTGTGTATAGGAGAGCAAAGTCAAATGGTGAGTAGCTTCACTGTACATCTAATTGACTGATCAACACAGATGAATGATGAGCCAAGAAGAAACTGCAAGTGAGTCCAAGAAGAAAACAATTATGGGCTGATTTAGGCTGGGCTGACTGCTCACAAGAGCTCTAATGCTAGAAAGAGATGGCTGAAATTGGAAGGTGCATGGACAGGTTGCTACTTTGCTATAGGCTGCTTATTAGATGCTTGACTTCTTTTTCAGCTTTACTTATTTTTCAGCTTTACTCCTTTTATAGTTTTAGAGGTTTGACTCTAAATCTCAAACTAAGCTTGGGAAAGTAAAAGCAGGCTGCAGCCCAGAATCAGATCTTTCTTTGAGAAGCCCAAATGTGCTCTCCATGCTTGTGGACTCCAGCCTCACAGAAATGCTTCTGCAATGGGCAGAGGGGTTGTGTCTGACATATTCCACTTATGACCTACAAAGCTGACATCTCAATATAATTCTGTTATCCAAAATCCTCCTGGAAAAATTTCCCTCCCACCCGTAGAACCTCCCGGACAACAGGAGAAACCCCTGCACTGAATGCCAAGCCAAGCATTTTGCATTCACTCCACTGTCCTTTGTGTTCTTCAATATTAGGGGTTTCAGCTACTTTGCTGGTACAGCTAGAGTGTTACAAGCAAAGTTTGTGTCCACATGGCCTTAAACATACAGGATAGTTTATTCTACCTGTGAGCCGAGGATTATTACTGCTCTTTTATAGGAGGACAGAAGACACAGACAAATTCCATGAGCCACTAAGGACATACCAGAAAGGTCTGTAGGACAGCCTGATCCAGCATCTCAGCCCCCATGCTAAGGAGAGAAGTACCAGCACACTAAATTCATCTCTGTACCAAGAAAAGACAGTGTAGCAGGGCAGAGACATCATCAAGATTGAATAAAACCACTTTATAAATACGATTTTAAAGAACTGGAAAAAAACAAGGGTGGTGAACTGAATGAACACACTGAGGACTGAAGAGCAGCGAGATCTGAAATCACTCTTGTCCCCTTGGACAAGCCTGTTATTTTGCTTACATAACAACAAGGTAGAGGCAAGGAAAGACTGACACCCTGCACAGTAGCACACCTTTTCATTCTGATAACAGGTCCACAGAAAAAGGTGGCAGCCTTGGAAAGGTATTCTTCAAAATACATCCTCAGACAAAGCACTCGTATGACATAGAGAGGAGTAATAAGTAATTCTCTCCTAGATGCTGTGAGTCATGTATGGATTGGCAATGGGAATGTACTTCTTATACATGTATTTCTATTTCCAGCTGCTTAACAAGGTGGCAAGAAAAAGTCTACTTTAAGAAAATAGGGGGATATGAGCCTGGGACTAAGATAACCTTATGTACTTTTGTCCTAAAATGTTTGAAGTTTTTGCTGAGCTGAAGCAGGGACCACACATGGAGTTTTCTGGGGAATGGCATTCCTCTAAGTACTGGCTGTGCTAGTCTAATTTGATGAGAGACAAGAGAAATCAGGTATTTCTTATCCCAAACACAGACTAGGGTGTGCTCAAGGCCTGAGACATCAGCAATAAAAACCTTTTGAAATGAGATAAATTATACATTCCATGGGTTAATTTATACTCCGTTTCATCACAATCACTTCCAATTAAAATTTCAGTGAAATTGGCCCCTCTTAAATAAAAATTAGGATTCCATGACATTTAAGTCATGAGCAAGGTCACAGTAATAGCTACTCCTTTTTCAACTTCTCTTCATTTACAGAGAAACATTGAGGCTGCAAAAATCCACTGCAGCTGCTCGTGGACATTGTTCCAAAGCTTTTTGGCACTTTCCTGGATGCAAAGCTGGCACTCTGAGGCCCTTTGGGAGAGTTTTCATGCTGTGCTCTGCTAGCTGATTGCCATCTTGAGCCAAATCTGTGAACTTTAAGCTAAAATAAAATAGGAATACACAACACTTGAGAGAAGGAAAGCAAAGGGACTGGACTGAGAAAACTCTGATATCCTTCTTGTGGTCTGTGACTTTCACTTGTTTCCTGGTAAGCCTCAAAATAAACCAAAATGTTTGGAAGTGTAGAAGAACAATCTAGCTAGTTTGCCTGATAAAAAAAAAAAGTGTGTAAAACACTCCTGCTTCTGATCCCATGGAGGACGGTTACCTGAGACATCCTCTCATAGCTTTCTTCTAAGTGAGGGGAGCAGGACAGTTTGTCCTTCATCCTTCTGTTCCTCCCCATTCCATGTCTCACCTCACCATCTGTGGGCAATCACTGAACATGGCATTGAATGAAATAGGTCTTCCCAAACATGATCTCTCTTTAGGAAATCATCTGCAGGCAAGGATTATCTCCACAACACCTCATGTTTCACACATGAAACCTTGAAGTGGCTCTCTGATCCCGGCAGCCCATTTCCCACTAGCGCAGCTCCAACAGTGGCCAGTCTTTTGCCCCAGACATGGTTATTGGGCTAACACATCTTCCTAGGTATCTTTCCACTCCTTTTAAGATCCTAACTCCATGGTGGGCCTCAAGGACAACTTGCCAATGGAAACTGCTAATCCTAAACACCATTCCCTTGCAAGACCCTGTAGTGCAGCGCCTGCATTTCTTGTTTCTAGCAACTTAGTTTTTCCTATGCTAAGGTAACTTCTTCTTTTGTAGCTACCCTCCACGCGTTTGTCAAGGACACATTTGTTGTGAAGCTTTAAGTAGCTCTTTGCTTCGGTGTCCTGGATTTTTTCTTTCTCTTTTCTTTTTTTCTTTTTCTTTTGATGTAACAATATGTAGTAATCTCCACTAAAGGCACAATTTAAAATTCTCTGTATGTCCCAGTGTCATTGCAAATGATTGCTTTTTTGCACTGCAGTTGCTTTCCAAATTGGTGATGCCAGAGCAAGACTGACAGGGAAAAAAAAAATATCTGCAAATAACTTTTTTTAAGAAGAAAAAAACCCAAACGGGGTGTGGGGGGGGGGGGGGAGGAGAAAGAAAACAAAGATTGGGAAAAAGAGCTTTTATAAACAAATGA
>JAAGNO010006570.1:42935-56633 GCA_033439905.1 Ceryle rudis | reverse complement strand
TCCCCCCCCCCCCCAGCCGTGGTCTCCATCCAGAGACTCGGCAGCCCCAGCAGTTTTTAACGTGCTTACTCCACGTTTTCCAGAGTGTTTTCGGAGCTATATTTAAAGCGTGCAGTCAGTGGCTGGATTTAGAAAACCAGGCATAAATCACATTAAAACGCGGACGGCGACGACCCCACCGCGTCGGCAAAGCTGCGCCCGCATTTCGTACACACACCGGCCCCCCCAGTCCCACAGCGGGGTCCTGTCCGTCTGTCCGTCCCCAAATAAAACCCCGGGAGGCAGAGGTGGGATGTGAAGGCAAAGGGATCCCTCCTGGGATTTATTTCGATGGATCCCTGGGGGATTTATTCATCGAGGGGTGTGGGTGGGTGGTCATTCAAAAGCCTGAGGTGTGTCGTCCTCCCCCCCCCCCCCAACCCTTGTCCCCTTGCCTGCGAGGAAAGAGCTGCCATCCATGGGGAGGGCGCTGCGGGATGGGGGTGGGGTCCCGATGAGGAGATCCCCGGGGAAACAGCTTGGGAACCGAGCGAAGAATTCCAGATCAATGACCAGAACTGCTCGGGGTTTCGCTTTTTTTCTCCATAAATCCTGGCTGATTATAAACGCCGCGCTCAGCCTGGCTGTGGGCTTTGCATGGCGGGGTGGGGGGGGTGGGGTACGACCCCCAGAAATCCTCCCCCCACGAGGGGCTGTACCCAAAGCCCGGCAGTAGCCGGAGGCTGCAGCATCCTCTGACCATCCCGGCGCCGCTGCCCCCATAGCCCCGCCGGCGTGGGAGAGGGGCCGAGGGGGACGACACACAGGGAGGTGGTTGGTCCCCCCCCCCCCCTCCCCTCCAGCACTCACAGCAGATCCGATCCCGCAGCTCCGGGGTTTGGAAAGCCAAACATCTCCCAAACCGCAGTCTGGGTTTCAAGTCCAAATAAAGCCTGCTGGATTTTTTTTTTTTTTTCCTTCCCTGCCCAGCACGGGAGGGCGGGTGTATACTCACAAAACCACCCAGCTTTCCCCCTCTGCCACCTGCGCACCCACTTGTACCCCTCCAAACCCCGAGCTGGGACCCCCCCCACGTCAAGACCTGCCCTGGGCTGGGTGCCCCATGCTTCTCACACCCTCCACGAAGCTCCTCGTACCGGGCTTTTCTCATAGCTAGATGGGATCGTTGGTAGATCAGGGTGGGTTTATTCTCCCCCCCCCCGGCCCCTCCCCTCTACCAAATACTCAGCTATTTTATCCAAGATCAGGGGGAAAAAAAACCTTCAAAACCTAGGCAGGGAGGAGGACTGACACGCACAACCCAGAGAGAGCTTTGAGGAGCGTGAATCCCAAAGCTGTAATTACCGCCTGCGTGTTTCGGCTACGGACCGGCTGCTAAATTGGTTGCAAGCCACGGAAATGGCAGTTACACCTTTCAGCGGGAAAAAAAAATGCGGTTTAGCAGAGAAACGTGCCCGGGAAACCTCCCCCAAACTGCAATCCCCATCTTAACACCCCAGGTTCTGTGTTTGTGAGTTTAAACCAATCTTACATCCAGGTGAATGGGAACGCTGAGCTTGGAATGACAAGATCTTCTACATCAACGGGGCGAATTGGGGGTTTTTCCCTTGATCTGTCAGTTAAATCAAAAATACCCTCCTGGATGCAGGACACGAGCGAGCGGGAGGCAGGAGCGTGTGCTATTTTGAGGTTTGATATAAAATAGATACCTTTGGCTTCAGCAGTTCGCTGTAGCCCAGCCCACAGGAGCTGCAGGTACTTTTGTATGCATACAAAACATTTTAAAATGGAAAATATTCACGGCTGCTCTTGCCATTCTGACGGGGGGGGAGGAGGGAAGAATCGCGGGGCATGTTAAGGAGATATTAAAAGCTGTGGTTTGAAGCTCCTAAAGCATTTACTCAGCGGGA
Organism: Ceryle rudis; assembly: GCA_033439905.1. Classification (NCBI taxonomy): domain Eukaryota; kingdom Metazoa; phylum Chordata; class Aves; order Coraciiformes; family Cerylidae; genus Ceryle; species Ceryle rudis. The sequence continues at coordinate 54,723 of JAAGNO010006570.1, read as the reverse complement.
GATCCAGAGAAAGAAGTTTAGAAGTTAACTGCTTACTTGTGTGCCTTTGCTCTGTCCTTCTTAAAATTCACCTCTCCTATCTGCTTCTAATTTAAACAAGCAGAGCCCTCCAGGAACTGGAAAATCCAGATTTGCAGCATCTCCCAGGGAAAGATGATTTCCTAAGTGTGTGTGTGTGTGTCCCCCCACCCCCCAGCCTGAGGGTCCTGCTGAAGGTTAAACTCCTGAGTGCCTCTGGTTTTGCACCAACTTAATCTTCCCCCCAAATCCAGGGGCGTGCTGGTGTTGCCACCTGGTCCCTGCTTTGGTCCCGGTCCCTCTTCCAGAGCCAGGAAGGGATTTCACTACGGCTACTGGTGTTAAATGCTCGTCCCCACACCGTGCCCTGGCCTGAGTCGGCTTCCTCGCCTGAAAACAAGGTAAACCCATCCACCTCCCTGGGTACCTTATCATGGCTTAAAATTAACACTCACAAATGCATTTTCAAATCTCTTCATGTAAGGCACCAGAAGCTCTAGGTGTTATTAGATCTTTTACCTTTTAACAGCTGTTAATTGCCATTAAAACCAAACATCCACAGCTTTATTGGAACGGCACCCAAATTTCCGTGTCACGCACCACGCGTTGCAGAGCCTGCCTCTGTGCTCGGTCTTGCTTTCTCACACGTGCCAGCCCGCCATGACGAGGTGTGACCACTAAATCCTACCTCTGTGATCATTACCGTGCATACTGGGACCCACTTGTGGGTCCCCTGAATGCTGCCTTCACAACCCCCTGCCACACCACAAGTTGTTGCGCCAGACGTGCCATCGCTGCAAGAAACTCAACCCGCCCCCCGGACTTGCTAGCAGAAAAGAAGGTGGGATGCAAAACCTGTTCCCAAAAATACCCTCAAGCAGCAAGCAGGAACCTGCCTGTGAGGGAATGGGTCCCTAAAGCTGAATCCAGCCTGCAGCTGCCAGCAGAAGCACGTGCTGGGTGTCACAGGGATGGGAATAGCTCAGTGACAGACATGGAGTAAATCAAAGTCAGTAACAGGCAGGGCCAGGGAGATGGCTGTAAGCCCTGCCCTCGCAGTAGCCACTGCGCTGGGGGCTCTTGTCCCTGCTCCCTTTGGGGTCTGTCAAGCCAGCCCCATCTGCAGCATCCCTCCATCCTCTCGCCAGCATCCTCTCCATCCCCTCACAGCCCAGGATCTGCCACCACTGCATGGAGAAGCCGAGTGTCAAGCAGAAGAGAAACCCTTGGGAATATAGTGCAGCAGGAGTTTTCCCTGTGCCTGAGAAGCCACTGGCTCCTCACATCCCTCGTGGGTGTGTTTTGCACCCACCCAACAATCACAGCGGTCTGGGAGTCCCAGGCCACAGCCTGCGTCGAGTACAGACCACTGATGTTAGAACACATGAGACGGACTCAGCAGGGCAAGGAGGGAAGAAATATCTGTGGTTCCAAGCCCTCAAGCATCTTGTCAGATGCTGGTGTTTTCTCTCACCCCAAAACCCCAGCCCAATAAAGAGGTGTCCCCTCCCTGTTCCCATCACCCCAGTCCTCAGACTGGCCCTGAATGGAGCCAAGGGAGAAGGAGCAGTTGGACAAGATGAGCCCTTTCTGCTTCACAAAACTCGTCAGCCAGCAGCACTGGGCTTATAATTATTATTTCCTTAAAGACAAGCTGAGTAGCTATAGACAAAAAAGTCCCCTCTTGTCGGAGCTGGAATTTGATGTCCTAACAACTGTTTTTGTACCATGCCTGTTAGAGGAAAGAGCTCGGCAGGAGGGGGAAAGAGAGATTTAATTATAGAGCTGCATTGTGATTTTGCACACATAGCTGGCTGTTGTAATCAGGTTACAAGTGTATCTGATTTTCTTCCCTCCCCTCCCTCTTCCTCCTCTTTCTCTCTTTTTTTTTTTTTTTTTTTTTTTGTCCCCTCCCCCTTTTTCCTTTTGGTGGTCCAAATTAGTTGCTTATGTTTGGGTGTTGCAGAGACAAGCTGTTATTTGGCTCTGCTGAAGATCTTGATCAAGGGAACAATATTTCTGAAGAGCCTCGGAAGCTCTTTACCGGAGAAAACCAACGATTCCCAGCCCTGGCAGAAACCCCCTGAGCTGTGCCAGGCACTCGCACCCCACCATCCTGGGCCTCCCCCGCCTCAGTAAGGACACACACACACATATACATCTGCCCCCCCCGCCATGCTCCCCACCAAATTCATGCACATCCAGGATTCCCTCAATATTGAATAGAGGCTTTTGAGGAATAAGAGGAGCCCTATTTACCTCCATTGGGGTGGGAGGAGGAAAAGAGAGGAGAAATGAGCGGTTGGTTTTTTTTTTCAAGCAACTTTAGATTTTTCTATCCAAGGCAAGTGATGCCGCACTTGGATTGGGGACTCTTGTTGGGTTCATTTAGGAATCCATTGTTGTCCATGTGAATTCTTTTTTACATTTCAAATAACAGGATTATTTCCCCAGGGGGTAATATCCTGTAATTTGAACACAATAATGGGAATAAATTACTTACTTAGAACTAATAACGACAGCCTGATTCCAATATATATAGGAACTGTAACAGCTTTGGTTAGTTAAAGTGTAATTGTGTCGACGGATGACATTTTCTTTCAAAGGAATCTGAATGACTTTTAATTAAATTTGCTGGGGGTAGGGAAGCAAAGGAGACATGCCGGGAGATCTCAGCTGCTGGGGCTGCCGGCAGGTCCCAGCTGTGGTGCCCCAAGCTGGGCATCGCCCCAAACTGAACATCGCCCCAAGCTGGGCATCACCCCAAACTGAACATCGCCCCAAGCTGGGCATCGCCCCAAACTGAACATCAACCAAACCAAGCATCACCCCATAGTTGCAGAATTTCCAGACCAGGCACATAACAGGGGAGAAGGAAACCTCTGCCCAGCCCCATGGCCAAGGGAGGTTTGCAAGGTTGCACGGCAAGGAGAAGGGACAGCTTCCTCCTCCCCAGTTTAGTCCTTCAAGGGGGGCAGATTGGCATTGTCTAGATAGGACTGTGCTGCCCCAGGCATCGCTGATGCTGCATTTCAGCATCGCTATCTGGATGCAGGAATGCTGTGGTGAGAGCCCATCAGGTCCCCAGGGCACTCACCCTGTCCCACTGTGCCAGAGCATCACCTCTGTTGCCGCTCCAGATGGGCAGGGAGGGATGGAGAGAGGGGCGGAGGTGATGCAGATGGAGGGATAGAGCAGCCATGCATCCCAGGTCCTCATCCTCACCCCAAAACGACACTGCAAGCCCCAGGCTTTGCACCTCTCCTCTCCACTTGCTTCAATGCCATCCACTCCTCGGGTTTATTTTGGAGTCAGCAGCACGTGAGGTTCCCTTTGCAGGCAAAAGAAAAAAAAAAAAAAAGCATCTTTCAGCCGCAGCATGCAGAAAGCCAAGTTCCTGCCCCGAAATATCTCCGAGAGGAGCGGCGTGCCGCTGCCAGTGGCTCCGGCCTCCTCCAGGACTCATTTTCCTCTGTTTATCTTGAAAATATTTCTGTGCTGAGGTCCCACCCCATGCGGCGGAGCCCTGCGAGGCCGCCTTCAGCCTGACACACGGCCTCTTGTTTATCCAGAGCAAGTTTTACAAATAGCTTATTAAGCCCAGAGGTCTGTTTGCTGGAGGAAAACCTTGCGAAGCAGCCCCTGCAGCCCCCACCGAGGCTCCTGTTACCCCCCCACACCCCCTGCTACAACTCCTCTGACGTACATCGAGCGGCTCAGGCCTCTGCAGATGCAGACAGCAGTGTTTTGGAATTGCTCATGATTTAAAAACATCACGACTGTGCTGGTGAGGGAGCTCCCACCGTCCTCACCCTCTCCAGTCTCCCAGGGCTGATGTCCCGTGGGTTTTCGGCGTGGGGATGCCGTGGCACTGCCAGCTCTGGTTCAGGTGATTTCACAATGGCAGCCACCAAGAAGTTTTTACAAGACTTTGGGGACTGCTGAAATCACGCCCGAACCCGTGAGAAGGGCAGGCAGTTGGCTGCTGCATATAGTGGTCCTGGCAGGAGCCTGGCGGCATCGCGCCTCAGTTTCCCTGCCTGTGACTCTACTGCCCACCCGGTCCTGGGACCTTCCCAGGATGGAGCTGGGATGTTTGCCCCCAGCAAAGAGCATCAGGGATATCTCACGGGGCTCAAGCCCAACTACAGGCACCCCTATGGCCACAGAGTCTGGCAAACCCATGCCCAAGCACCTCTGTCCCTGCTGCCACCCCCTGTGCTCAGCAAGTGAGACAGAAGCCCGGCTGTGCCCCCTCTCCCCTTGAAGCATTTTTCCCGGAGCAAAAACCCACCCACGCAAAGCCCAGTAACACAGAAACATTCGTAACCCGGCTGATGAGATTAAATTACCTGCCTCTGGAAGAATAAAGGAGGCATTCAGCCATTTATTAGGGTTTTTTTTAGACATCTTTTCCCCTGCCAAGGCCAGACACCACGGTGACGGTTGCGCACAGAGGCAGAGAAACACGAGCTCTCACCTCTCCCTCCGAGGGTGACCCCGACCAGCCCCACATCCCCCCCTTTGCCGACCCTTTAACACCCTGGGGAGCACGTGCGTCGCTCGCCCGTCACCAGCTCCCTTATCTTTTAATAAAAGCTTTAAGAGCAGAAGTCAGGCAATGCCAGCACAAAGGCAGCTCAACCTCCTCCCGGGACATTAATCATTTTCTTTGACACGTTTTGCTAATTAGCCAAAGCATTTGCCTCGACAGGGGAGAAATTGGGGCCTGGGAAAAAAAAAAAAAATAAAAAAGAAAGAACAAGAAGGGGGAGAGGTGGAAAAGGAGGAAGAAACGGGAGAAGAAGGAGCTGACGTTGCTCCTGTGCTGTCCAACATCCCTGGGCATCACCTCGCTGGGAGAAAACCCGGCCCCAGCCCCGTCGTGAGGTTACTGGGACACAGTGATCTGCGCTACGCCTTTTACCTTCCCCGTCCCACTCCTTGTTACCCAGGTTATTGCACACTGCGGCAGCGGTGGGTTATTTGAAACATGCTGCTTGGAGGTTTAACTCACTGCTTTATCTTTTACACGGCTGTTAATCCTCGGGACACATGTTTCCTATCAGCCATTGATATTTAACATACAATAAGTGTCTTATTAAATCGCAGCGACTGGCTCCACTCAGACCGCTCCCCCCAGAACCCTCCCCAGGGGCACCCCAAAGCCACCCAGCTCCAGCACCACTTTGGGTGCATGACCTGTTATACCCAACGGGGAGTGAAATATCGTGGGCTGAAGGCTTCTCTGCAGTAGGAATTCAGCCTCTAAATTGTGTCTTTGAGCCCCCTGAGCAAACAGCACTCCTTGACACGGGGAGAATCCCTTGCAATTTTTTGAAATATATTCTTTTTAAGGGTTTTCTGGCAAAGCCGTGGTGGCTGGTGAGTGCAGGGATGAGCCCATCCCGGGCAGAACTAGGTAATGCCCCAGCATGACTTTTTTTTTTTTCGCAAGAATCTGACCCAGTTTTCATAGGACCTGATGTTTTTTGGGGGGGGATAGGGACCATCGATAGAGCAAACCACAGTGAAATCACTTTCATCCACTGCAATAAAAAAAACCAAACTGCCAAGGAGAAACCATCACCTTCTCACACCTCCCACCAGCCCAGCATAGCAAGGTATTGTCTCCTATCCCATCACTTCACAGCGGGTCTCCATCCTGATGTACCCTCTTGGGAAGAGTAGGGCAGAAAACTGCCCCACACAATCCCCTTTTCTCCCCCAAACGAGTGTAAGGACAACTACATTGAGTGCTACATCTCCCTGCACGGGAAAGGTACCCACCTGTGGGTGTCCCCTTCCCTCGGTGGCTTGGCCATCCCCGTCGACGGGTACAAGGGAGCGAGAACAGCATCCCGGAGCCAAGTCGGTCCTTTGGGGAGCGTTAAAAAAAATAAATCACAGCTCTTTGCTCCTCTTCGGCACAAGCTTCTCATTGCTGCGGGATGACACACACCACCCCCTCCAAAACAAGGCTCTTTATTATTATTCTGTTTCTAATTTGGGGGTTGGAAATAATTTTCCATCCTGGTTTCCAAATGAAACTATTCACCCCCCCCCCCCAAAAAAAAAAAAATGTAATACTAAACTGCTTCCCAGAGAGTGGTGGCAGGGTCAGTGCTCTGCGAGAGAGGGGCGAAGGTGGGATAAGTCAGGCGGGAAAGCTCATGATGATGAGCACCAAGGAGCATCCCTCTTCAGGCCTGTTTCCAAGAAAAAAACCCACCAACCAAACAAACTCAAAACATTTAAAAAAAGCCTAATTCACTTGAATATAGAGCTGCTCTAGACTCCCTCTGTGACCACGGGAGCTGGGACAGGCTGATCCCACCAGGAAGGGGCTGTGCCTTCCCTGCCCTCTGAAGGATGAGGCGGGGGGGTGGGGGAAAGTGGAACCAGCTCGTTCCCTACAAGGCATCAAGGAGCTGAGCTGCAAAGTGAGGTCCTGTCCTGCCCCTGGGGACAGTGGGAACATCCAGAAACACCCAGATTGACTTACACCCCATTCCCATCACCCCAAGTTGTGCCACACACCTTGCCGAGAGGCTTTGGTGAGGGGCCCGGTGCAGCCGGTGGCACTGGCAGGGGTGCCCAAAGCAGCACGCAAGGAGCTGGTGTGGGGTGGTGGAAACCCTCCAAGCTTCCTCCGCCGTTTTATGAGAGCATTTCAAAATTAATAATCCCTAAAAAATTCAACCCTGGGAGCACAACCAGGCTGCTTCCCGGGCGGCTGAGGGAGCGCGGTTTGCACAGCCAGCCCTGCACCCACACGGGCAGGGGGAAAAGGCCTTCAGGTGCAGCAAGCTCTGCAGGAACGTCAGGAGCTCAGAGGGCTTCATACCAAAGATCTTATAAAAATACAAATAAAAATTTAAAAAATAGAGTGAGGCACGAAGGCAGAACCCCCTGTCATGCCAAGCGGCCACTGCAAAACAAATATTTTTCCGTGAGTCACCAGTGGAAAGACCAGATCAGGAGTCCCATGGGTGGGCTCTGCTGGAGCCGGCTCCCCGTCCCCAGCATGGCTGGGAGGATGCTGAGCGGGGGCTGCTGCTGCGTGTGCAGCCCCCTGCACCTTCACTGCACCGCGCTTGGACCTGCGGCCAACTGGGGATTGCTGACCCCGCTGCGGGGTTTGCCCCAGGAAAATCGCTTTGGGGGTGGATTTGATGGAAAGCCCCAAGCACTGAGGGGCCTCCAGGCTGCATCCTGGTGGTGTTTAGACATAGGGAGCAGTGTTTAGTCTGTACCAACAGCGCGGGATTTTCCCAACTCCCCCTTTTCCACTGATGTTTCACATGGACACCCAAACCTGTGCCGTCACCGTGGCCTCGGGGCTGTTCTGCTGCTGTCCTCCGCGTCTCTGGTGTCTCCCCCAAACCCTGAAGGACTGAGGGAGGCAGCAGCAGGAGGAGAAATAAAAATAAAGCAGCGGGGAAGGAGCAACCCAAATCAAACAGGTTTGATTTATCGGTGGCGGGAAGGAGGCGAGCGCGTTGAAAGGCAGCGCAGGAAGTCCTGGGGATCGTAAATCCTGGTGGGATGTGCTTCCACGAGCTGGGAAAGCTGGAGGTTACTGGGAGGGCGGGATGGGTAAACTTTAGGGAATCCAGTGTGAGGCTGGGGGTGGGGGGTGTTCTTTTTTGGTTTATATAAAGCCAGCAATGAAGGGGAGGCAACACCCCAGCCCTGACCTCAACACCCTGGGGCAGCACCCAGGGCAGGGTGGCAGCTGCAGCCGGGAAAGGGACGGGATCGCGTCCTCCAGAGGGCTGGATCTTCGTCCCGTCATCGTCACCCGCAGAATAATAGTGATACTGGCTGTGTTGTGGGTACAGAAACGGCACGTACTTGTTGCTGGCCCGCTTTCCTGGCAGCCCTGGGCAGGATTTGGCTGCGCAGGAATTTGGAAGCCGCCTTAAATCCAGTCAGAAATGAGAAAAGGCTGCGAGCGACTTTCTGAGCAGAGTTCAGCTGCAAATCTCTGCTCAGCGGCAGCTCGCAGCGGGGCACTGGCCGCGGCCGCCTTCTCCTGCTCCTCCTGACACGTGGGGTTAGGGATGAGGTTGGAGATGTGGCCGCTGGGGATCACATCCTCCTCCACGGAGACATCGAGGAGGGGTCCCCATCACACCCGGACACCACTGACTCCTTCCTGCCCCCTCCCCAAAAAAGCCTCCTCTGCTCCCTCAGCATCCAACCCTCTACCCCACCTCTCCCCACCGATCAATATGAAACCCCATAAATCCACCCCACCTTTGCCCTGGGGCTGCTGGTGGCCGCTCTGGTCCCATGGATGTGCTGACTCAGCTCTGGACCGGCGAGAGGCTTCACCCTGACCTTGAGACTGACAGGCAGCGATGGCATTACCGGGAAGACACATGGTTGGTGGCTGCACTTGTTGCTCATTCTGGGGGGTATTGAGGAAAGAAATGGATGAAAAAGAGGCAGGAGATGCTGAGTGCTCTAAAAATAAATGGCAAAATTGCAAAGAAATTAGAAATCACCCCGGAGCCTCCTCTGGATGCTGAGGAAGGTGCTTCCCTACCTCTGGAGCTCTGCACAGGCAGCTCATCTGGGGTTGGTGCTGGGGTTACCTCAGCCCCATACCCATCAGGAATCTGGCTCTGGCTCTTCTTGCCCCCAGACTCACTTCCAGGGACCTGCCTGATGCATCCAGGCTTCTTCTATTCAGGGGAAATTCTGAGTTTCTTGGGTAAAGCAGGCGCAGTGCCTGTGATGGGGCATTACCTGTATCTGCCCGAAACTGCTCCCGACCCAGAGCGAGGACACTCCCCACAGCCACAGCTCTCCCTGTGATAACCAAGGTGAGGTTTTGGCCGTGCATGGGAACAGCCACACCAGTTTCAAGCTGGAAATCGGTACAAACCACTACCATTCCCAACCTGCTCCAGTTTCCCAGCCAAAACTTGGCATCCCCAGCAACATGCCTGGGTGGAAAGGGTCGGGGTGATGGGTGGTACCCATCCCCACATCACCGGAGGAGGCTCTGGGATGAGGAGGAGCAGCAAAGCATTTTCCACCACGGTGATTTCTTATCTCTCTTAGGAGAACATTTTTAATTAATATTGCCATTACCCTGTGCACTTGCTGTGTAAACAAGACCTCTCCTTGATAGTTTAAACGGCCCGAAATCACGCACCTCAATTAAGGTGTCCATTGGGGTAAATAACCGGCCTCACCGCTCTGCCAGAGGGAAGGGGAAGCTCGAGGTGAGGAGGCAAGTTTGCTGCAGGAAGGAATATGCTCTGGATATATCCCAAAACCCATCATCTTCTCATTCAGAGATGGGGACTCCTGCACTATGTCCCCTGCAAGCCCCTATAGTTGCCCTAAAGGGATTTTTCTGCCTTTTTGCCCCAGCTAAAGCACCATCCTTTCCTATAGCAGCCGGGACACGATGACCATCATTCACCATCCCAGCTAGGTTTTAAATATTAATCCTTTAACTCCCAAACTGGAGCTTGCAGAGGAAAAAACAAAGCAAGTCTGATAGGAATGGAATCCCAGCCACAGCAGTCCCTGCTTTTCAGGCACCTTGGTTGGCCACTTAAGCATCGCTTCGGGGAGCAAATGGCTTTTCCATATTGGGCTGTGGGCTCACGCTGCCTCTTCCCGCCAGAGAAGCCCCTGAGCATCATGGAAAAGGTTTGGCTTCACTTTGGTGGAAAGCTGCTTTCTCTGCAAAACCTCAGAAACCAAGCTTTTGGTAAGAAAAAAATAGATGGATTGGGCAGACCAGGAGATGCTTGTCAGGGATTCAGAGCTGCCTTTGTCCCCCGAGTGCTCCCATCAGCCAGCATAGCCCCCCTGCAAAAAAAAAAAAAAGCCATTTTTGCTAATTGTTAATAACCCACTGCAAAAAAGGGAGGGAGGGAGGAAAAAAAATTCCCTTCATGCCTTAACTTATGCACAGACAAGAAAATGTCGTTAAACTAAACCAAACAAATGAATCGAGAGGCAAAGAGGGGAAAAAAAAAAAAAAAAAATCACATTAGCCTGAATCATAAATCCCGGAGAGGGGTATTTACAGGCTGAATTGCCAAGTGTATTGAAACTGCAGAGGATCCGAGCAGCAGATAGCCATAAAGGCAGACAACGGCCCTGAAAAAATGCTTTGATTAGGATCTGGGCAGCATTCAGCCCAGATGTTCATTTGTCAATGAAAGAGGGATGGGGGGGAGGTGAGAAAGGCTTTAAATTAATCTTTACAACTAGAAAGGAGCTTGTAATACACACCATATGGGGAGAAACGTCCTTCGAAGCCCCTCGCCTTCCCCCAGCCTGCCGTGTTTGGAGTCAGGCTGGGACCCTCCGGCCGGAGCGTGTCCTCCCTGGCTCCTGTCACCGTTTCATCCTCCTCTTTTCTCTGCGCACCAAACACCCCGTGAACCCAAACTGCTCGGCTTGGCCCCCTTCCACATGTGCTTTTTTTTAACCGGGAACAAAACAAACTGCAATTCCTCTTATAACACCAGCTCTCTTTTATTATTTCCCCCCTACCAGACCCAGATACCTGCTCCCCCCTCCCTCCGATATCCACATGTGGTTTCTCTTTAACCCTTCCGAGATGGCAGCAGGCGGCAGGGAGAGGAGGGACGAGCCTGTTTATTAAATGCCAACCATTCAAATTAATTCCCCTAATGGACTCGCCGACATCATGGTGTGCATTTAAATGAACGCTTTGTCATATTTCATAGCCAACCTGCCGCTCTCTGCAGAGTAAACCTGCTGGAAAGCCGGGCTGGGAACAGCAGCAATGACAGGGACCAACCTACGAAGAAATAAGTAAGAATTAAATACAAATCCCAAATACACCACAGGGGGTGATAAGGGAGTCCAGGAAGCCCTTTGAAATTTGCAGGTGGGGTGTAAGTGAGACCCTTGGCAGGGCAAAAAGAACCATGCGATGGCAATGGGAGCTTCTTGTCCTCAGGGGAGGAGGAAAAACCTTCTCGCTGCAGGGACAAGAAGGAGCAGAGACCCCTCGCCCGGGCCAGTATGAAGCCACCGCTTCCCAGCTGGTGTCTGCGCTCTCTCAGCTCCACCAAAGCCCCGAAGAGCTCCACCATGTTGGGGACCAGCCCCAGCACCCCCTGCTCAGCCGCAGGGACCCAGGGAGGAGGCAGACCCCCCATTCACCCTGCACCCCCCTCGCACCATCGATTAGGAGGCGGATGGCAGAGCTGCCTGGCTGACATCCCTCCTCGCTGCGTGGGCTGGGATGCTGAAACTCAACCCCTCCTCAGCAAGCTGTTACCTCTGCAGAGCCGACTGCCCCAGCTCCTGGCAGAGCATCCCTGGCTCTTGAGTAAACAGGACTTACCTCCCCCGGGACAGGCACAGGTTACTCGCCTTGGCTTTGGCTTCAAGAGCTCCCAGTCCTTTCATCAGCCTGATGGAAAGCCAGTGAGCACACACACACGTACACATGCTCGCTTGCTGCAAGCACCGGCTATGTCATGCTCGCAACCTCTCCTCCCATCCTGTTCCCTCTCCCCCTCCACCCATTAAGAGGTTCTGGGGTGATTTCTTTCTGCCTTGAAGGGTCCTTCTGCTTTTCTCCATCCTGCCCCACTCAGCTTCCCCAGGGACCAGAGGGTGAGGAATCATAGAATCCCAGACTGGTTTGGGTGGGAAGGGACCTTTCAAGATCATCTGGTCCAACCCCCCCCTGCAGGGAGCAGGGACATCTGCAACCAGAGCAGGGTGCTCAGAGCCCCGGCCAACCTCCCCTGCAATG
>JAAGNO010006570.1:26674-42695 GCA_033439905.1 Ceryle rudis | reverse complement strand
CTCCCCTGCAATGGGGCCAGGGATGGGGCAGCCACCACCTCTCTGGGCAGCCTGGGCCAGGCTCTCCCCACCCTCAGTATCAACAATTTCTTCCTTCTCTCCAGTCTAAGTCTCTCTCTTGTAGTTTAAACCCATCACCCCTCATCTTGTCACAACAGGCCCTGCTCAGAAGTCTGTCCCCCACCTTTCTGACAGGTCCTTTCAGGTACTGGATGGGGATGGGGGAAGTGTTGCTGCTCCCCTCCCGCTTGGCACGCTGGCCTGGGAAGGGGCTTTTACCCACCACAAGGGCCAAGCATTCACAGTCTGGGTGAGGGATGCCAATAGCAGCCCCGGCCGTGGGTTTGGCATGGGCAGGAGAGCAGAGGGAACAGCGAGCACTGACAGCCAGGTCTGTCCCCACCCTTCTGGCCCTGATAAAGGTCACTGAATACTGATGGGCCAAGAAAGACAAAAGGATGAGAGCAGAAGCTGGTCCATGGGCTGGGGTCAGCAGGTGGGAGGCTGGTGGCTTTAGAGAAGCAGAGCTCTGATGTTTGGAAAGCAAATGTTAAACCAGATCTGTCTGCTGACGTCTGAGCTCCTGGGGTATCACCAGCCCAAGTAAAACAGGAGCTGGGGGGAGGAAACGGCTCCTGTTGGAGGAGACAATGGGGACAGCAAGAGCATCCCAGCAGAAAACTGGTCTTAGGCAAAAAAAGGAGCTGAGTCAGGATGGGGCTGGTGCCACCCTTCCACCCCAGGCAGGGTCCTGGGCCATGGCAGCAGTTCAGGGCTCCCAGTCATACCTGGAGCGAGTGGCCGAGTCCCAGCAGGGACACAGGAGCTGCTCAGATGAAGTCTTGTTCTCAGTAACGCACACAGAGATTTCTTCTCTCAGCCCTGTGCTTTTCACCCTCGTGCATCTCTGAGCAGGGGTGCTTCATGTTCCTCCTGAGCTGCAGCCCCTGCTCCTGGGAGTCCCTGTCCTTCCTTCTCAGCTCATCCCTGGACCCCCAGGGCTGGGGAAGGGAGACCACATGCATGAGGCACCGGCTGTCCAACCCGAGAGCTGGGATAAGATGGAACTGGCCAGAGCAAATCAGCTCAGTGATGCACCTGAAGAGCAGGGCGTGGAGGTGGGACGTACTTCCCTATCCGTCTGTCCATCTGTCCATCCACTATCCCATCAACACAGCAGCCCCTGCTGCAAAAACATTAATAACCATCATTATAACAGCCCTTTCATTTTCTTTCAATATGAAAATAATCCAGCACTGCTTGCAGAAGTTTCTCATTTAGGGAAACAGCTGGAGCCAGCACTTCTCCCCCGAAAGGCAGCGAAGGGTTCAGAGGATACCAGCTCATGTGCCAGAGAGGAAGAGGAAGGAGCCGGTTCACCCAGTCCCCCAGGGAAGGGATGCAGCACGTTGCTGTGCAGTGTCTGCTCCCTGGCCTCAAGCAAGCGAGGCACTGTCCCTCCTGGGGCACAGGGTGCAAACCCCTCTGGCACCCTGACCAGAACAGCCCCTCCAGGTCCCAAAAGCTGGGGGCACCAAGAAGATCTTGGTGATGCCTGAGGTCCCCCCAGGGCCAAGGGGGCACACTGGGAAGGACCCTGGGGACCCGGATGGGCAGGAGGAGCAGGGATGCTCCTGGTCCCCTGGGCTGTGGGTGAGGGAAAAGGGCTTACAGTGGGGCAGCGCCTCTGGGGACACAGGCTGGTGTCACAGCCTGGCTAGGGGTCACCACCCCTTCTTCAAAGGCCCTCTGGATCTTCCTCCAGGTCCTCCAAGGGCCCGGGGTAGGAGCATCCTCCCAGCCAGCAACACCTGGGGTGCAGGTGAAGCCCTTCACAGCTGAGGAAGGGTCCTGTCCTGTCCTGGTCCTGTTCCATCCCATCCCTGGCAGGTTCCCAGAAGCTGTCAGGACACTGAGGGCCAGCACAGGGATTCTGAGTTGTGAATCCTCACAATGGTCACCACAGAGGCTGCAGTGACACCAGGCTGCAGTGACATCTACTGGGCTCCCCCTCATGGAAACCCTCCAGCCCTGGGCTGGCCACAGACCCTCCCTCCAGCACTGCACAGCCCCACACCATGACCAGGCCTCACTCCCGCACAGAACCCTCGGGGGCTCCCAGCTCCAGTGTCCGTGTTTCCAGCCCCAAGACCCAGCCCTTGATCCTCTCCAGCTCCCATTCAGACACCTCCACACCACGTCCACCACCGCCAGGCCCGGGCAAAGCCCCCAAATCACTGCAGCCAGGGAAGAGGGGCAGCACCTCCCCAGCATGCAAGTTCCCTGGGGAGGGGTTCCAGAGGGTCACAGTGCTCCCAATGAGACCAAAGAGCTGAAAAAAACCCCTCCATTAATTGAGAAAATGCACAAATTAGGGGTGGGGGTAGGGATGGGGTGAGAGAGCTGTTTATCTAGAGCTGATTTTGATTTTCTTCTTTCAAATATCAGCAGGATGCTGAGCCTCGCCTCATTATGCAAATAGAAGCAATTAGAGCTCACCCAGGCTCTGCCCACGTGATGGGTTTATGGCACTCACAGAAATCCTTCCTGCTACATGAGAGGAATAACAACAGCTCCCCTGCGCCGGCTCCAGCCCTGCCACGGTCAGGAACGAGGGATGGTTTGGTAAGGGGAGACCCAGAGCAGAAACCACCCCCCCATCACCACTCCCAGAGTCTTCCAAAGCCCTCAAAGAAGGGCTTTCCCAAGGAAGAGTCTCCCACTCTCCCATGGAGACACCAACCCCGCCAGCAGCAAATCCTCACCAGCTCTTGGGATGGGAGAGAAGGAGGGATGGAGGTGGGAGAGCATCGCTAGGAGCAACTCAAAAGCCTTTATCTCCCCCAGGCAGGGAGTCATCCCCCAGCAGGGCATCACCATGCTTTGGGACTGGTACCCGAGTGGACGTGCTTTGCTGAACACCAGCAGAAAGAGGCAAAACAAAAATACCTAAATACCCCGAACTGGACACAAAAAGCAAAGAACACTCACCCAGCCTCAGTCCCGCCTCGGCCGCAGCAGGGGCTGGTGGCAGGAGGTTCAGCGGTGGCTCCGGTCCCCATCCAGATCTACACCTCCCCAGGGGCACGTGCCGACCTGCAGAGACCAGACACAGAGCATAAACCAGGCACAACTCCCATAAATCCATCACCTTCCTCCTGATTTCCATCAAGGTAGCCAGGAAGATTTATTCCCAGTACCTGCCTTGAGTTTCCTACCCCCACAAGATCATCTAAGGTGGGAGGGGGGAAGAAAAAAAAAAAAAAAAGGGCTCTTTTAATATCGATCTTTCTCCCAAATCTTTTTTTTTATTATTTTTTTTCCCCTTCTTCTTCATTTGGATGCAAATGGAGATTGATGAGCCCAGGCCAGCGGCTCCTCACCTCTGAGGGCAGCTTCTCTCAGTGCTCCTGAGGAGAGGAATGAGCAGCGGGATGCCTGTGAGCCCTGCTCTGCAGACACCACCACCCAGGGCCAGGGCAGAGCTCCCAGGCACCTGGTTCAGCCCAGAGACACCAGCAGGGGCTGTTTTGCAGTATTACCACATTTCAGCTAGCGAGCATCCCACGGGAAACCTCCAGCCTGCATCCCTGGTCTGGCTCCATCCCGGACTCCCTCCCCACACTGGCTGCTCTTTCCTGGGCTCATAAGTGGGAATTGCACCCAGGGAACCCTTTTGACCTCCCCCAGCAAGAGCCGCTGGGGCTCACAGCGTAAGGCAGCCTGTGACTGTCATGGGAGATGTATTTCTGCAGCCATGGGATGGTTTGGGACTGAGACCCTCGTGCCTGCCCTGAAGGATGCACGTGTGACCCAAAGCTGTAGGAGCCACCCAGGAACCCAGCAGCATGTCTGGAGCTGCCTTGGGGTACCCCACATCACCCCCACACTTGCTCAGAGCTTCTCCATGCACTGAAAACACCCAGTTGACATCAGACACAGAGATGAGGACACTCCTTGGTGCTACCACTGAAGGATGGGGTCTGGCTCAGCCATCAGCTGCAGTGCTCCAGAGCTGAGCTGCCTTTTCCTAAGGACTTGATGCTTTCCAGATCTTCCCCCTAAGGTGCAGGCAGAGCCTGTGGGTAGGGACTATAACAACGGATGGACTCAATGATCTCGTCTTTTCCAATATAAACAATTCTATGATTCTAACAGGGACACTGACCCCACAGTCAGGCTGCTTCAGGGGGACTCCTGCCTGTGCAGGTCGCAAGACCCCATCAGAAAGATGCCTTCATCTCCATGATGGGACTCAGGCCAGGGCTTGGCCACACCACAGGGTAACAAGACGGCTCCAGAACAGCCAACAAAGAGCGGTCAGGTCCCAACAATCCCAGGGCTTGACACACAGACTCCTCTGCCCCACATCTGTGGGTCCACAGAGGAGCCAAGGAACCGTGTGGAGCAGGAGTCAGCTCCTCAGAGACACTTCCCTGCTGAGCGCTGCAGGCAGGGAGCTGGGAGCTGTGGGGAAAGGGCTGACTCAGCACTAGGAGACTCCCCCCCAGCCAGGCCATTTGGCAGGCAAAGGTTGGGAAGGAGCTTTTCTTCCGTAACCGGCCTGAGCGAATAATTCATAGCGGATAAATAATTCACCAGGAGTTTAGCCTTCCTCTGGCAGCGGATTGTCTGCGAGCAGTTCGCAATTATCCCGCATTTATTTGCGATGCTGAATTTTTAGTTGAATTATTCAGACAAGTTGTCATTGGGCTGAGGAAAAGCCCAGGGAAAGGAGGCGATACCTGAAACGACAGGAAAAATCATCGTCAGGATGATCGTGTTGTTATGATTATTTAGCATCTGTAGTGCAAGAAATACCCAGAGCTGCAACAGGGCCCGTGGCCGGAGGCGATGCAGAAGCGAGCGGATGGATGCAGAGGAGGCACTGGATCCTTGGATTTCCACCACCCAGCTCCATTTCCAGCCAAGAGCCCCTGGACATCCCCAAGTTTTCTGCTTCCTACCAGCAAATTCATCTGCTGGGAGATTTGCAGAAGAGGACGCCGAAGGAAAGACAGCACGAGAAAAATAAATTCACATTTCTGTTTGGATGAATATCTCCAAAATTGTTTTAACGAGATGTCTCCCTGGTTCGTTCAGCAGCAGGCCTGCTCCATGGCTCTTCTACAGCCACACAAGCCCACGTGGTGGGGACACCCACACATCTCTTACCTCAGCCCGAGGATTGGTCCCTGCCTCCCGCATGCAAACCAGAGCTGGCCTGCAAAGACACACAGAGATGAGCTTTGAGGGGGGGAGAAAAAGCCCCAATATACTCAAGTCAAGTGAAAAATAAATTTATTCAAAGCGCAAAGCAATGCTTCCAGCAGAAAAGGAGTGGGATGGCAGGGTCACGGGGAATGAGAGCAGCAACATCCTTGTGCCGGAGCTCCTCAGGCTCCAGCTGCTGGACCTGCTCCTGCTCCTGGGGAGGTTTGGCTCTTCCCCTTAACCAGACCTGAAGATCAGCAGCGACAGCAACAGCTTCTGGCCTTGGCCAGGCAGCTCCATCTATTTTTCATTCCCAGAAGAACAGGCCAGTGAAGGAGAAGACTCAAACCAGGCAAGGCAGCCTGCCACCTTTCCCAAGACACAGCCGTGGATGTTCAGCCAGGGGCAGCCCAGCTCAGCCCTTTCCCAGGGCTGAAGTCCCCCCTGCAGACCACTCCAGGGTGGAGGCTCCTGTTGATGCCAGAGTGTCCCAGGGGAGCTGCTCAGCATCCTGAATGCAGCCAGGATGGGTGTTGGCACCTCTTCTGTTGAGTGCAGGAGCTGCAGCCAGGCACTGGCACATAAATACATCACCCTGGAAGGAGCCCACAGTGCAGGGGAGCAGCCCACAGCCATGAGGAGACCTGTCCCATCCCTCAGGAGCCAGCTCACCAGGAACACCCCACCTCAACTCTTTGCCAGAGATCAATAACGAAGGAATGTGGTGGCTCTGGCCCCTGGGATCTGCCAGGCTTCTCCATTGGAGAGGAAAAGAACGGGCTCTGGATATGCTGGTGCCCTCACCCCTGCCGAGGCTCCTGCCTCCCACACCACTAGCCCAGGGGTGACAGCAGGGGTGCCCAGAGCTCCTGTCTCTGCACAGCCCCGAGGAGGAGGATGATACACAGCAAGGCACCCCAAGACCTCCAGGATGAAGGAAGTACAAACAAAAGCAATTTTATACCAAAACCAGACACTTCCAACTCAGCTGATGTGCAAAGATAGGAAAGGGAGGGGGGAGAAAAGCAGCAGCTGGGATTTCAGAGAACAATACGGGGAGAAAAAAGAAAGAGGAGGAAGACGAGTGCGGCTGAGTCGCCCGCAGTTGTCAGCCCTTTTCGGGGGGAGGGCAGCAGGAAGGTTAGTGATCAACCAGATCTGAAACCAGACAAACTATTTCCACATGCTAATAAAACCCCAAGCGTGAGTTTGCAAGGCTCTGGGGCCCCTGTGCTGCCTCTAAAACAAAACAGAAGAGCTGGGAAGCTCACCCAGGCAGGAGCTGGCGTGTGGAAGGGAGCGCAGTGATGGCATCTGACCTTTTTTTCTTCATCATCACCCTCCTCCTCCTCGCCTGCCATAGCTCATCCCTCCTGGCATCGCTTGGTCTGCGTCGAAGGGAAGCACAGGAAAGCGACTGGGCAGCGCAGGCATCGCCTACTGGGGCTGGCGATGCTCGTGGGGGGACTTTGCCTCCCACGTGGGTCTGAGAGCTGAGAACCTCAAACTCATCTCACTTGTGTCTTTGGTAGGCTCCAGCATGTGGGGTTGGAGCCCAAAGGGCTGAAATCATCCCTGCTGCCATGAAGCCAGCCCTTCAGAGAGGCCGAGCTGAGGCAGCCCCCTCCCCACACCCAGATGGGGATGTTCTCCAAGCTACAGCTGAAAGGGACCTGCTCCTACCTGTGTCCCACCACACTGAGCCTTTATCTCACCCACAGCTTAGTCACGGCAGCCATAAAACCTGGTGCAATTGCTGAGACCTCGCTGGAGGGGAAAGAGCTGCCACCCTGAGCTGCTATAAATCACCCACTGAAAAGCACAGCACCCACCTACCCACCTCCCCTGGCTGTAAATCTGCAGGAGCAGAAACCAGGGCAGCTTATCAGGAGAGGCCACATCGCTACCCCAGCCCAGCTCAGCCTTCGTGCTGGCCACGTGGGTCCCCACCACCCTCCCACACCTCCCTGGGGAGAGGAAGAGGATGCTCCATTAATATTAACCACCAGCAGCCTCAGACGGGCACTGGGGACCCAGCATCTGCCAAACTTCACACCACCCAACGCTTGCTTCCAGGTGATCACTGCCTCCATGACCACCAGCTCCAGGCTGTGACCAGAGCCCAGCAAACCCTCCACCTGCTGTCCCCCAGCCATGGAGTTGTGCCTGTCCCTGTATCTCCACAACCTTTCTGACACCTAGGTGGATGATGTCTGGGCCGCAAGCCCAGAACCTCAGCCTGGAGGAAACCTCTTCATTCTTTGAGCATTTGCTCAACAAGCACAAGGACTGGACAACTGGAATGTTTCCCTCTTTGCTGCTAGAGTTTAAGAAACCTTGGACAACTCACTCTGACAGGAACCTCCTGTTCTCTGGTGGATACTGGAGCCAGAACCGATGAGCCGTGCTGCCATCCCCTCTGGACATGGGAAAGGAGGCCATTGAGGAACATGTCCAAGGACACACCAAGCATGGTTCTTGCATACTTTGGGCGCATTTGGAAGTGGGAGGGTTTGAGTTCACAAGGCAGCCTGGAAGCCACTGCCTCGCTGACCTGTGCTCACACAGTGCCAGTGCCCACCGCTCCAAGAAAGGCTTCACCTTTGCTACATTAATTAACAGCACAGAAGAAAAATCAAGCATAAGTCTGTGCCCTGCCACATTGTCCCATCACACCCAGGCAAAACCATCAGGCTCAGCCGCTCCAGCCGCTTGGAGCCACTTCCCAGCCTTCCCCATCCCAGGGAATCCACAGCTTTCAGCAGAAAGCAAGACAAACCCCTCCACTCCGAAACGCTCTCCCCTTGTCTCCACTCCCATCCTGCCTCCCGCAGGTGCTATTCTGCCAAGGTCCTCCTGGCGTGCTCATCACCACCGCATCCCCACTGCCAGCGGCGACTAACATCTGTCGCATGGTCGCTCTCTCATCCCTGCCCAGAGGCAGCAAAGCACCTGCGTGTGTCTGCAGGCACCCTTCAACACGCCAACGCAGAAGCCACAGATTGAAGCCACCGGCTCATTTTTGGGGTGAATCAAGGTTTTGCGAGGCGTTCGCATCGAAGGCGGTGTCTTGCCCTAAGAGCAGAAGGCTGGTACCGACTTGGCCGTGGTCTGTGATCCCAAGGTGGTTTGTGCTCTTCCATCAGCACGACCACAGAGCATCTGCAAATGGCCAGACTTGCCCAGCGTGGGATCCAGGAGACCAGATGATCCTCCACGCACCACAACACGTCCCTCCAGCCCAGCTCTCTCGACCAGCATGCAGGGCTCACCACCACCCAGCTGCTCAGCATTCTTGAGCTGTCCAGATCCAGGCACTGTCAGGGCTGCTGGCAGGGAAGGAGAAGGTGAATGTGGCATTCCCAGCAGACCAGCGCAGTGGGGACACCCTGAGCATCTTGGTCTTCCTAAAAGAGCAGCAGCTCCCGGCACTAAGAGAGATTGTGTCCTACTACCGAGAGGCGAGGGCTGCCCGCACCACCTCTGCTCCCATCTGCTGCAACTCACAAGCCCTTTGAGTCACCTACGCTTAAAGCTCTCGTCAAGCCTTTTAATGATTTCTCTTTTAATGTAAAGCTGTAAAGGGAGCTGTTCTCTGGTTAATCCAGCGCAGGGGCCGTGCAGTGAGCCCACCTGCTAACACAGCTCCACTGGGTCACCCCGTCACCACCACATCACTCACCGGCATGAGCTGCAAGTTGTGCGGTGGTCATCAGGAGTAGCTGGCTCTTACTACATGCCTCTTGTCACCCAGGGAAGGCAGTGCAGACCCAGAAGGTCCATACGGACCCTCCTCGGCAAGGGACATGTGCAGAAGATCTGCCCACTTCCAGCCCAGAACGTTGGAGGGAGCTCGGGGAACTGCAGGGTTTGGACAGACTGCATGAGCAAGGTGAGAGCGCTGTCACAGCACAGCAGGAGGGCAAACAGCGTCCCCATCATTAGGAAAGGGGAAAGCAACTGAAGGGAGAAATGCAAGGCTGCTGGGACAATGTCAGTAGTAAATTGAGGCTCTAAAACCCATTTAGAGAGATGTTGTGTAAAGCAAAAATATACGTGGGCCAACATTTTGTCACCTACACCTAAAGGGAGGAAGGTCATATTGGATTTCCCCAGCATCACCTGACTTCCTTGAGAAAGAAAGATCAGCCCTGGGATCACGGCTAATCCTGGCACAAAAAGAAACGTCTGTGGCAGCAGCTCTGGGAGGAGGAGGTTTTCCTGGGGAACTGGGTGTCCCTGAGGAGCAGCACAATGGAAGGGAGGTGGTCACCAGCAGCACAATGGGGAAGGAGACTCTCTCAGCGGGGACAAATTTTGGGTATAAGGCGTCAGCCTGCGTAGAAAGTAGTGAGGCAGGGATGGACCCAGGTGTGTTGGGACATCAGGAGCTGATCGAGAGCCACTGCAAATGCAATTTTAAATTTGAGAAGTGTTTCCAGGAGAGGCAGAGGAATACAAGTGCCAGTAGACCAGACACTGGGGGAAAACTTCATCTGAAAGGCAAATATCTCAAGGGGAGTAGAATCTTGAGCAGGACAGGAGACCTCACCCAGCTGAAGGTCAGAACTGATCCAAGAGGAAGGTGTAGCTTAAAGAGGGTAGGACTTTGAGGTCTTCTCCCACCCATCAGAGCAAGGAGATGCTGCCACAACCCTGCATAAGAAAAACAGACGTGAAACAACCAGCTGCTCAAAACAGAGCAGGTTCCATTCCCCTGACATGACTGCCATCAATAACAGGAGATGACAGTCAAACCAGAGCCTCAACCCTGCTCTAAATGAGGAGAGACACATTCTGATTAAAACAACTGGGAGCCCAGTTAAAGCCTGATTGCAATAGGCTGTTCACACGTTTGCTGACCAGCTGAGCTGTGCTCCTGCAGAGCTTAAGGCAGGGGTGGGATCACGTTGGAAATGGGAACGTTCCTCAAAATCATACACCCTGGTCCTGATGGAGCTGCTCACCCTTCCCATGGCAAATGAGCCTGCAAAAGTGAACAGGACAAGGGAGAAAACGGTAACGAGAGACTTGGAGTTTGAAAGTATCACTGGTCCTAGGTGGAGAGAAATGCTACCCTGAGTTTTTAAAGGATAAAATCTGGAGTAAACGGAGCTTCTGCAGGAGGCTGGTGAAAGCCCTGTGCTCTCCCACCACGCTCAGTAGTCCTCACTTCCCACCCAGGCGAGCCCAGTGGTGTGCTGCACCCCACATCAGCAAACCATGGAAGAGCTGGGAGGCTGGAGACACAAAACACTTCTTTATCACATTTGAGACTGTCAGCCACCATCGGGAACATGGTTTGTGTTGCTCAGCTGGGCTCACGTCCCTGCAGCGGCACCCAGCCCATGAGCTTCTGAGAAGAAAGCTCCAATCCCAGAAGGGACCTCAGGAATCCACCCAGCTCCACCCACACTACGGCAGGATCTGATGCACCCCAGGCTTTGCTGGTTGGTCCGAAAGCCATGCTGAGCACAGCCACGCCACACGGTCACTGCTCCCCTCCAGGGAATGGAAACCACAGCAGGGTTTTATGACAGCTTTAAACGTGACGTTCCCAGCACCTCTGGTCGCCCAGGACCTGCTCAGAAAGGCTATTCCAGCCTGAAGGGCACAGTTACCAGAAACAAATCCCAAGGGAGAAGCAGCCGCAGGGTTGTTTGCACACCTTCTGCCAAGAAACACTGGGGCCTCCAGCACGAGAGGGGCAATAACTTGTTTCTTCCTCTCGGCTTTTCTTTTTCCTAGGAAATTAAAAATAATAACAATGGTAGTAAACTCCCCTTGGCTTTACCCTCCCCCACCAGAGCAGGTACAATTAGCAGCTTCCCTGAGTGGCAGAGGTGTGATTTACTCCCAGAATAGGATGCATTAAGCTGTAGGGCAGTGGGAAGTTTCCATTTGCCTCCCAACCAAATTCCCCTCCCGGGCCATTCCCACCGCTGAGGATCAGATAAGCTTTCCCACTTGGCTTCCACAGTAACAGGTTATGAGGAGGCACAGCCTGGGGTTTGGTTAAAGAAGCCCCAAAGAGACGTTCAGCTGGGGGAGCTCACATCAGCCCCCTTTCTCCATGGAAAGGAGGTGCTGTTGCTCATTCAAGGATGCTCTTTAAGTCCATGGTAAAGTTCAGAGAGGCACAAAGTCTCCAGCTCTAAGGACACTGGGGCTTCAAAAGTCATGCCAAGGGGAGCATGGCACTGCGACAACATTGCTCCCTCCACACCTTCATTTCTGGGGCCACCCATCGTGCTGGGACGTCAGCCACAGCTTCCTGTTAGGGTGTTGGCACTCAGTAGCTGGGCACAAACTGCTTCATAGCCTGAGCTGGCAGCTGCTGATAGGCAAAGAGCCACAAAATTTCCCAGGCCCAAAGTGAATTCCTACACCACCAGTGGACAGCTGAAACCTGGACAGGTCCCATAGCAAAAGGGCCAGTCCCCAACACGGGGCACGGCTGCAACCTCGGGGTATTTGAAGTATTCATCTGGCTGAAGCAGCTACAGCCATAGAATCCGAGCACCGTGGGGGTCAGAACGGACCTCTGGGGATCATCTGGTGCCACCCCCCTGCTCCATCCAGCAGGGGCACCCAGAGCAGGGGGCCCAGCAGCGCAGTGTCCAGGCAGGTTGGGAATCTCTCCAGAGAAGGAGACTTCACAGCCTCTCTGGGCAGCCTGGGCCAGGGCTCCTGTTCAGATGGAACCTGCTGGTTCCAGTTTGTGCCCACTACCCCTTGTCCTGACACTGGGCACCACTGAAAAGAGCCTGTCCCCATTCTCGTACCACCTGCCCTTGAGATATTGATCAACATTACCATCCCCATTCCAGCACCACGCCCCACACCAGGGGCAACTGCCAGCCCCCCAGAGGACCCCAAACCACCAGTCATTCCCTTTCCACCCCTGTATCATCCACATATCGCCCTCCCAGTGCTCCCAGACGGGTTTCCACACCACTTCCCAGAGCTGAGCTCCCCGAGAGGGCTGCTGCATGCTGTACAGACCCAGGGAGGAGAGGCACCGATGCTCCACCGCTGCTCACGTCCACCCCTCCTCATCCCATCCTTTCGATTGGTTTCCTTTTTGAAGGGGCACGTATTTAGACTTCAAAACAGCTCGTTTGTGTAATTGCCAACAACAAAAAAAAAAACCCTATATTTTTTTTGTTTAAAAAAAAAAAAAAAAGGGACACAAACCAACCCTGCTACAATGACTAATTAGCGCGCTCCTGCCTCGTACCCTGTAAACAAATGTATTTGTAACCAATTTGCAAGCACTTTGCATAAGGGGCCCAGAACACTCGTGTCTGTTTGATGCATTTTGACATTAATTTGATAATAGCGGCTTAACAAGGAATCCAGGCTCCCCAGCTATAAATATGCTGCTTTTCCACCTCCTTTTATCTGCGCAGTGAAATAATGTTGTTTTTCCCCCTGCTGCAATAACCACCATCCAACCCTTTCATGAATGCCCTTTATGTCCTTTAGCATTTTCAAGGCTTCTTTTTGGGTTTTGTTTGTGTTTTTGTTTTGGGGGTTTGTTTTGGTTTTGGTTTTTTTTTTTTTTCCTCCTCCTGGAGAAAGGAAAAGCGTTTTATTAGTTGTATTTTTAATTCCTCTTCATTGAGGGGAAGGAGAGGGGACAATGATGGTACTCTGATAATGCAGCTTCCAGGAGACACAGATGAGAGATCTGTCTGCTCAGAAATACTTCTCCATCCATTTGTGCTTCACAGGAGAGAGAAAGCTCATCCTCCTCCTCTTCTCCACTCGCTGTGGCTCTCCCACTCCACGCAAGCCTTCACCAGCACACTGGAAAGCAAATTCAAGTGTGGTGAACTGAAAATGGGACACTGGAGTCCGCTCTGATGCCAACTAGAAAGCCATCATGGTACCTAGCCTCAATGGGTGGCACTACAGGAGCACCCCACTACAAATCTCTGCTTCACAGGACCGTCCACACCACCACAAGAACCATCACATGTCCCTAAGGGACAGCACAAAAAGGGGTGGATCATGGGGACTGAACTGGGACTATGGCTTCTCCACGCCCTGCCAACACCACTTCTCCTCCTGGTCCCTCCCAAGCCTTTCCACCTATCCCTGGGGTCAGAACTTCTCTCACACAGGTTCTTAGTCATGCACTTCCTCATGCACCTCTTACTGGTCCTCCACCTCTGCCTCATCTGTCAGCCCCCAGGCAGAAGCTGTCGCTAGGGTCTGAGAAGTAGCAAGCACAAAATGACCACCTTGGAAATTGTCACCGACATCCTGCAGCCACAGAGGGAGATGGAGCAATTTGGTCTCTCTCCTCCATACTCCCTTCTCCCAGCCTCCACCCCGGAGCCAGGGATGAGTAAGCTGCTCCCAAACTGATCCAGGTGAGAAGTTGCACTCAGAGCACAGACTCGAGGACCTCTTCTTCTGCCATCCCAGGCCTAGAGACCTCCCAGACCAAGGTCCCAGCAGAGGGAAGAACAAGTGTTTGCTGCTAGAGGGCGAGAGGTGTTTTAGGCAGCACCCTGCAGATGTGCCCCGAGGTGTTCTCGCCCAAGACACACTGAATGCTGAAGAGCAGCTGGTAGAAGATAAGAACTATGAAAAACAGACCAGGTGGAGCCACCCCGAGAGCAGCATTAGTGCTCATCCACACTACCCATTTTGACTCGCAGTGCTCAAGTATCCCATAGCAAGAGACTTTGCAAAGTGAGAAGAGGAACAGATCTCCAGGAAGAAAAGTAGATGATCTGGTCCAGTTAAACATCCTCCTCAAACCCCTAACTACAATTAACAGACAGCCTCTTCCTGTGGCTGGAGGGTTGGAAAACCAGATGATCTTTAAGGTCCCTTCCAACCCTGACAATTCTATGTTTCTATATGGTTAAAGATGCTTTGCTCCTGCCTCCTCACTGCATCTCCAGGACTTCTCCACACCCTAAGAGCATCAGCCCCCTGCACTGACCCTCCTCTGCCTGACCTGTGCAGGCTGCAGAGCTGCAGTGTTAGGGGTAACCTGCTGCTTTCCCGGCAGGCTGGTACTTGCTACCTGGCAAGCCCAGTTACACCAGGCAGCAGAAATCCAGTTGGGCAGAAAACAGAGGCAGAGAGGTGGGGAAGGGAGGAAGGGGCAGTGGCACTTCGGCCGGTGGGGGAAATCATTAACGACACTGAGCTCCACATACAAGGTCCCCTCTGCCCTTCACATGGCAAGCAGAGGCAGGCACAGCCTGGTCCTCCACCAGCAGGTCCCACCCTACCCTCTTCACATGGCTGGGTCTGGAGTGTGACAAGCATCTGGGAACTGTCTTCTGCACATCCATGTGCTGCCACAAGCCAAAGGTCTCTGACAGCCCAGGGACTATGGAGCATCTGTGGAGATTCAGGGCTCCAGACCAGCAGTCACCCACCCCCATCGGAAGACAGGCAGGAAAAGAGAGAGAGAACCCCCAGAGCAAGGCAGCAGCCTTCCCAATTTTCTTCTTTCTTCTCTGTAACCCCATTCCAGGTTTTCATGATCTAGTCTGAAGCACCTGCCCAGCCTCCTCCTTCCCCACCACAAGCAGAAGTGCCTCTTGCCCCCCTCCCTGACCCCCCTCACAGAGATCAATACTCCATTTGCTCAAATAATGGCTGTTCAGGTGAGGGCAAAACCAGAACACCCCGAGACATCCAGGCAGTCGCGGGAGATCTCACCCCCTGCCAAGCTGAGCTCTTCATCCTCTGCCTTTTCACACCTCTGCTCCAGTTCCCACTCCTGGAAACCGAGTCGTGTCCCTCCTCGCCAGCAGACACGCTGGTGGAGCGCACAAGATCAGTACTGAACAGGCAGAGGGTTGCTCCACGAGGACCTTCCCCAGGTTCCCTCCCTGCTGCGTATCGGATCAGATGGAGTGCGGCCTCTTCAGCCATTCCCCCCAAGTCCTCCTCTGGGATGGTTAATGCCAAAACCCCACGGCAAGTCCCAGAGATAAGTTGGAGGCTTAAGCAGAGTCCAAAAGCACATTCCTTCCTCAGCCTCCTCCCTCCTTATCTCTTTCCTCCCTCCCCCCAAAACACATTTAGATAAAATTTATTGGAATAATAAAAATCTGAAACTTAAACACAGGTGCAGGAGGGATGGAGGGAAGGTCTCCGCTCCGTGCCCTGGTGAGCAGACCTGCCAGAGCACAAACAACAAAGGGGAGCGCCCATGATCCCCTCCGAAATAAAACCTGGGGCACCTTGGATTGTTGCAGGGAGAGACCGCAGCACACGTGCTCTCCTGCTGTCCCACCACCAGTCCTGCATGGACTCACTCACCTTTTAAGCATCATCACACATCGATGTTGATAGACCTCCTACTGCTACACGTCCCTGGGGTGAGCTGATTTAAGCTCGTGGGTACAGCAGCTGCACCATTTTCCACCAAGCTGTTCCTCCTGCATGTTTGTTGTGGAGTATTTTTTTAATCCAAAGTAGGTGCTTCAAGTACCTGAAGCCTGGTTCCGTGAATCACGATCCTGCACCCTAGAAACAGCAACACAAGAGACAGCTCAGTAGGGTGTATATTTTCTTTAGCATTGAACAGCCTTTCCACATGGGCAAGTCCCACGGCTGGTGCTGCCCCAGCTGTAGCATGCACAGGGCTGTGGTCCAGCACATCCATCACAGTCCCCTCCACCCCTTCAATATTTCAGAGAATCCCAGACTGGTTTGGGTGGGAAGGGACCTTTCAAGCTCATCTGGTCCAACAGAGCAGGGTGCTCAGAGCCCTGGCCAACCTCCCCTGCAATGGTGCCAGGGATGGGGCAGCCACCACCTCTCTGGG
>JAAGNO010006570.1:5162-26574 GCA_033439905.1 Ceryle rudis | reverse complement strand
CATTGCTGGGGCTCCTCTGGCCCCGCTCCAGCAGGTCCCTGTCTCTGCTGTGCTGAGGACTCCAGAGCTGGACACAGCACTGCAGGGGGGTCTCCTCAGAGCTGAGCAGAGGGGCAGGATCCCCCCGCCCGGCCCTGCTGCCCACACTGCTGGGGGTGCAGCCCAAGGTGCCATTGGCTGATGGGCTGCGAGCACACGGTGCTGGCTCACGTCCAGCTTTTCACCCACCAGCACCCTGAAGTCCTTCTCCACAGGGCTTCTCCCAGTCCCTTCATTCCTCCACCTGTATCGATTTGGTGGCAACACACTTTCCACCACAGGCCCCCAGGACCCAGGCACCTACTTGTGTCTGTGAGGGCAAGACTGCCACCAGGAGGGCAGGTGAACTGGCCACCCCAATTCGCATTTAACCAGACCCTTGATTTCATCCCCTGGCTTCATGCAAAGAAATGGTGAGTCCAGAGGGTCAGAGGAAGGCTCAGGTTGTAACCTGGGGTTTCTCAGAGTGATGGACCTTCTGCAAGTGACTTTGGTTCGCTTACCCAGGGATAAGGGTTGTCCTGTCCCACAGCACTAGGGCCCCAGCAGAGAGCTGGGAGATCCGCAGAGGAAAAGCATTTCCTAAACACAAAGTAGCAGCTGAGCCCACGGCCGGGAGCCCCAGCGTGCACGGAGCAGCACCCGCAAACCTCAGACCCGGGGGACGGGGCTGTAAACCCATCACCGCTCACCCCAGCTCTCCCACAGCTCCCAGTCCAGACTGGGGCCACACCCCGGCACATCGCTACCCACACAGGCCTCACCACAGCAACTCACCTCACCTCGCTTACCACTCCAAACGCCTCCCGGGAGGATGGCTTTGGGCACTGGTTTTAAAGGGAAAGACGAGGCAGGAGGCAACGAGAGGGACCTGGTTCAAACTCCGTTTCACTCTTTATTTGAAGTTTTACATGCCACCAGCGTACATGAAAGTTGCACATTCAGAATTCGACTCACTACTAGAACAAAGGGCCGGATGCAAACACAAGTGTCAAATGAGAGCACAGATGGAGGAGCCCGAACCCAGGAGCTTGTTGGTCCTCGCGACCAAGGCTGCACCGCACCCCGATGGCACCCGAGGCGGCAAGAGGCGAACCTACAGATCCGTGGGTCACCTCCAGGGTGCTGGCTGCAACCTGGGTCTTCTCTCCTAAAGCAGCACCGTTCTCTTTCAACAAGCTGAACAAAGCAGTTGTGGGAACAGCTCCACCAGAACCGAGGGGGTTTGGAGACCAACTGCCCATTTAACGCTTCTCCGAATTCCCCTTCCTATCGATGGCAGCAGTTTTCACAACGAGAAACGATTTCCACCCGCTGTTTACAGGGAGAGACGACAGAAATAGGGACTCTTACACTGACATTTTATTTTCAAAGAAAGTTTTGATAGAAAAACATTTTTTTTTTTCCCCCCAGAAGCCTTGGGCAGGGAGTTGCAGCTTCCACTTCAAAGGACAAACTTCAAAAACAAATCCAGTGTCCTAATGGTTTTGTGCTACATTACTTAATTGTCATACAGCTAATTAGCAATGCCTGATTTCACATTCTCTGTACATAGATGAAGTTCACAAAAGAAGGGGCTACTTAAAACAATAAATAAAACAAGGCACCAGGCAGCCAGACTCTGACAACATTAACATAAAACATTACACTTCACCGTTTAAAACCCCCCCCGAAATAAACCCCCCATCATGATTAAACCGATATTGATCTGTCCCCTCAGATCTCAGAGCTTTGAATCTCTGCAAGGAAAAGGGGGGAGAGGGCAACGCAGGAAGAGGGGGGGCTTAGAGTGCCCGGCCGTGTGTGTGTTTCACCAGTGTGCAGCAGAGATCTTTAAAATTCTAATTATTTCCCTATCACCAAGTAAGATCGGGATCAATAGATGGTACAAACTGACCCCTTTCCTCGAGTGTCAGGGGGAGATGAAAAAAAAAAAGAAAGGGGAGGGTGAAACGAGAGCGTCAGAGGTCAATGCCACAAAACAATAGATATTGATGTCTCCATTCATTTCAAACAGCGGAAAGGTCAATGCCTCCCTTGCTTCATGTTTTATGGCTGAAATCCTGCTGCTAACAGCAACAATGTTAGTAGTCAGACCTCATCCATCCTTTTTTATTATTATGATTATTTCTAACCAGGTTAGCCATTTTGAAAATTTGACAAAAGCTGGGAAGCAACAGTGCGGGGGGCAGGGGAGGAGAAGAAGAAGAGGGGAAGCAGCCCCTGGAAATTAATGGAAGGAATGTTTTCCATTAGTTTTTGAGCCTGCCTGTCCCCCCACCTGTGCTCTGGCTTGTCCCTCGCTGCCCCCTAAAAAATTAAAAGGGCCCGAGGCAAGGTCCCTTCACTATTAGTCATTATTCCCCGTACAACATCCCAATTGGTTTCTATGGAAATGATTCTCCTGCCAGAGTACCCCGGCTGCCGGCACATCTCATCAAAGAGGCAGGAGAGCTGCAGTGGAAGGAGATTTGCCTCTGCAGTGCCCGGCGCAGCTCCCGCACAGCTCTCCCCGCAGGCGGGGGAAGAGGAGCTTTGGCCGGATGCTCTGCTGGGACTGGCTGAGGGGGGATGGCAGACAGAACACCCTTTCTGCGCCCGTGAACTCTGCAGATGGAAAAGCACCACATTTCTGAGGCTGTCGGGGATACCCCATCCTAAAAAAGGGCTGCTGGGAGAAAGCGCCCAGCACCTCACAATGCCCAGTCCCACTCCGTGTGGCTTCCACGCCTCTGAAGATCAGGAGGGTGGAAGGACAGGTCCTGCCCTGCTCGCCGGGCAGTCTCAGTGCCTCGGCCGAGGAGCAGGTAGCCACGTGAACTGAAGCGAGCGGGATGGCTGCTCTGCTACCCGTCAGCTGCAAGAGTGGTCCCAGCCCTGCCCTCTCCTCCCACCTCGCCTGGGCGGGAGGGCGTCCAGCACCCCCGCAGCATCCTGGGCGAGCGAGGGGGACCCTCCTGTCCTCTCACAAGGGGGGAAACCGAGGCCAAGCCTCACGGGGCGCACCTGGCTTGCGGCGCGAGGTCTGTGACACAGTCCTACCCTGCCTCTTTTCACTCCCATCACTTCTCCTCCTGCAGAAGCACCTCCCTAACAGATGAGCGACCGCACTCCAAGCTCGGCCGTTGAGCACACAGCCCCCCTTCCAAACTGAGCAGTGGATATGCTGCCATTTTCTACAGGGACCATGAAATCAGCTTTGCAAAACATCTGAGGAAGGAATTCTTTAGCCTACGATCCTAAGAAACCTACCAAAACACCAATGACTTGGCCCCACCAAATTCCTCCCACCAAAACCACTGTCACTCTTCAGGTCTAGACCCCCCTGAGCCTGCAGGAACTAAATGCCATTTCACGAAACAAGACTTTGGACATTAGCAGAGCAGCAAACAACTTCTGATTTTACACAATAATGGCACTTGTTCCAGAACAATCTTCTCCCAGAGAAGCACGGCCACCTCATCAGTGGCCAAAGCAAAGATTTCTTCTGCAGTCTCCAAAGACAGGAGGTCTGATTTGGAGCACAGTGTGGAACACGCCAGCAGGGACTGGGAATCCTGCAGATGCAGTCCCTGCAAGAAGGGCACCTTCTGTAATTGAATTCATTTATTTTAGACTACGGACAGTGGCATCAGCAGGCTCAGAGATCACCTCATTAGATGCTCACAGATAGCGGGAGATTTCTGGAGAGATGGGGGCAGAGACCAGAGGAAAGGGGGGGGTGGAGGGAATTTCATATTAAATACAAGCCAGAACAAACCACCCATCTCTCCGTTCTCCTCTCCTCCTCGCACGCTGGAGTCTCAGCGCTGAGCGGGCTCCGAGACCCATATATTGCTCTGCTCAGAACATATGGTGCTATGTTTAATAGCCCGGCTCTGCCAATTGGGGACTATTAGGGTGGGTTCTTTTCCCAGTGTAAATGTTGCAGAATATAAATTGTAATTAACACCGATGCCAAAATAGCACTTAGAGAAAATAAGCACATTATTAACATCTGGTGAATCCTGCCTGGAGTGCAGAAGCAGCGGAAATTCTCACTCACCATAAGAGGATTTGTAGTAGAGATATCAAGCATTGGCCCGGGGTTGGGGGTGGAAGGAGTTTTTAGCACTTTATCACTATTTGTGGTGCTGTCTTTACTACCTGTGGGTGACCTTTCCTAGCCCCGATGATAACTGGTAACATTTGCCAACTGGTAACCCAAACCTGGTTTTCCAGCAGGACAGGAGCTGGTGGTTCTGCCAAGCTCTCGCTAGTGCCACAACGTCTACGTGGAGTGGACATCCCTGCTGGGGGTGGGAATGGCCTGGCTCCTGTAGCACCTAGGAAATGTTGGGATTCCACCAGAGGACAATACAGGTCCCCTTAGGCATCAGAAAGCTGGCTCCATACCCTCTGCCTTCCCTCTACCCTGCCCTAAGGCTAGAGGCACAAGGAGGAGAAAAGCAGCTTTAATAATGCAAGGAGGAGGAAGCAGATTTGCAAACGCTCGCTGCCCACCCCTCGCTATTTATTCTGGGAAAGAAACCTGGACAAAAACAAGGCAGAGCTAAGTGGTCTGAACTGGACAGAGCAGTGTCTCGTGTTCCTGCCAAAAAATACATCTGATTTGTTGAAGTGAGGGAGAAGGAGAGAAAAGAGCTGCTGGAGAGGGAGAGAGGGATTCAAACAGGTGAGTAATATGACAAGAGATAGAAAGAACGACCTCATCGGGAGAGCAGGAGAGAAAACAGTGGCAGGCTGCCAAGAACAGGGCACCAGCTCCTCGCACTCACCCACACGGTCTCTAACCTGAGGCCAAGTCTCAGATACTTCAAGAGCGTTCGCAGCTGAGTGGCAGCTGTTCCCAGAGCAGCACGAGCTGGCCGCGCCACCTTGATACCGACTGCAAACTGGAGACTGCTGCTGGCACCCTGTCCTGAGTAGGGAAGGGAGAGAAACTCAGGGTGGAGGGCAAACATGTGCAGGGGTTAGTTTTAGGAACGCACAGACTTGTGCTAGTAGAAGGCTGACATAAACCTGCTCCTTAATGCTGTAACCTATGCGAGCACGAGGGCCGCCCCAGTCTGGCTCCAGAGTTCCACCAGCAAGACAGATTTCCAGGCAGGTTCACACCTGAGTGAGGGGAAAGAAAGAAGGGAAAGCCCTCTGAAGCTATGAGGTGCATTTTGCTCTCAGATCTATCCCATCAGACCAGGCTTCCTATCAACCACTGATGGCAGAACGCCGTTTGGGAGATGGCATCTCCTGTGGAAGGTGCCAAGAAGGAGATGGGGACATCGTCTTTGGACAACACTGGGCTTCCCATGGAAAGCACTGCTCGGCACATCAGGGAGCACCGAGATGGAGAAGTCAGCTCTGGTTGATAGCTGTCTTGCAGAAGACAGACCCAGTGTGCTACCACAAAATACTCCAGCAGAAAGGAAATCCAACTGCCACCCAGAAACGTAGCTCCAGCGTAACTTGGCTTTTGGTACAGCTGTCTGATGCTTTCAAAAGTGCTCAGTAAATAAGGCAATATGAAAGTGATCCAGACCACTACTGATGCCTGAGGAAGTTCTGTGGAGCAGAGAAGCTGACTGAAATCACACTGTAAAAATACTTTATAACATCTCTAAAATTAGCATGAGCTCAAGGCATGGGATCTAAGGACAGAACTAGAACACTACATTCCCATCTACACTGCAAGACAGACTGCGTTTAAAATCAGATCTGAGCCTCACCTTAGTCACTGTAGGCACCATCTACCCTAGGACAAGGATTTCCAAAAGAGCTCAGAACTTCTTCTACCAGACTGATGGAAACAGCATCAGCAAGAACATCCCGCGGTTGCGGCGTTAATGATCTTAGTTTGTTACTCAAAAATCGTAAAACGAAATAATAATAATAATTAAAAAAAAAAAAGAGTCCTTGTGGTACTTCTCAATCCAAGAAAACCATTTAAATACCCGTGACTGCATGTACGCGACTACAAATGAGTGTTTGTAACATAGAAAAGACGTGATGCACTTCAACTGAGCAACACATTTTTGTGCCTCTTAGCTGGCTTAGGTTTTCTACTTTGCCAACAACAGACTGAAGGAAAGAATGATGTCCACCAATATCACAAAGCACACCGCCAAAGTACACAGGGGCCCTTAGGAAACACATCGGGTGACACAGGGGAAAGAGCTTCGGTTAAGTCCGTTTCTCTTACCTTTAACCTCAGTAAAATAACAATTCAGATTAACCGCAAGGAAATACTCATCAGATGCCAGAAGCCTTTGAGACGGGATTTTTAGATGCA
Source organism: Ceryle rudis (assembly GCA_033439905.1). NCBI lineage: Eukaryota > Metazoa > Chordata > Aves > Coraciiformes > Cerylidae > Ceryle > Ceryle rudis. The sequence goes on along the minus strand of JAAGNO010006570.1, from coordinate 20,246 downwards.
AGCAATATCCAGTAGATGTTTCCCCGCTACAAAGGGCCAGCTTCTTTTATTTTGCAATTGCACCTCTATGAAGTGATTGTACAGCGTCCGGGGAGGCGGCCAGGAGCTGGAGGTGGGGAATCCAGGCCAACAAGAAGCTATTTCACGTGTTCAACGCTGCCTGTGCTTCCCATGCTGTGACAGTCACCACCACAAGTTAGGAGGTTCCTCGGCCACTCTGCTTTTAAACAAGGTAATTTCATCCAAGTGCCGCATGGGGACATCTCTGATGACCTCTGTCAAGTCCTCATGAAGCAGAGGGAAAATGATGACATTTAACGCAGGGCGCTCCGCCTGGAAACTAAATCAGACACAGGTTATTAGCCGAGGAAAAATACGAATGCTCCAGTGCGAGACAAGGGGACTGCCTGGATACGGATCAAGCAGTGGTGGGGGCAAGGAAGAGGAGGCAGGAGGGGGCAGCTGGAAGCCAAGGTCTCCCACTCTGTCTCTGTCAGCAGGGAGGGCAGGCTGGGCTCCCACCCCTTTTCAGAGAGTCTGTTGAGCTGACACAAGCCCAAACTGGGTCTAACATGGGGAGGGAGGAGGAAGTTTCAAAAAACTGAATAAATCAATCACAACCTAGAGGTATTCCTAGAGGACCAGAGAGCCTAAGAGCTCTGCCCAAGCTGGGAAAGGTGCTGAGAGGTAACAATTCAAACCACCTACAAACCAGCAGCAAGTTGCAGAGCCATTAAGAAAATCAGGCCAGAGCAGTGCCAGGCATTCCCTCGGGGCTGAGCCTGGGATTATCACTTCAGGCTGGGCTGCTCTGCAAGCAGAGCCTACACTCTGCAATTAGAGCACAGGCAAGTTTAGAAAGCTCAGATCTGCAGATAAGCATTTAAGTGTGCGGGCGCGCACACACACACACACACACACACACACAGAGTCTCCTTCACAATCCAAGCCACAGAAAACCTGTCTTGCCACCACAGGAATCTGCCCAAACCGTATCCCTGTCGGTCACTTCAATTTTGGCTTCCAGTTTCTGAATCTACAGCCTCAGTCCTTTGGTGTGTGTGTCCCCCTTAGAGAAAGGTGCATTCTCCTCCTGCCCTCCCAGCTCTTCTTGCCACCATCACACCACTGGATCTGCCTTCCTGCACAGGCCCCAGACCTTGTCAGTGAGGAAGAGAACAGAGCAGAGGAAGAGAACAGCAGAAGTTACAGCCATTTATATGATGTAAAAAGAACCATACCAACAAAAAAAAAAAAAAAAGCGCCCAAGTCACCATCAGCAAGTACTCTACATGACAGCAACCTGGTGAGGAAGAGAACAGGGGGAAGAGAAATAGTGGTATTCACTGTAGCATAACCAGAGTTCAGTTTTTTAAAGCCAGGGGTAAAGGGAAGTTATCCTGTAGTTACACCCTTAAGATGGAAAGACTTGTGACAATTAGCTCCATGACACCAAGATGCTTCCTCCGAGCCATGTGACAAGGGCCATTTCATTATCACTGTAAAGGAGGCAAAGTCAAACTGGCAGCATCAGTCCCTCAAGGCTGAGCCAAGTTGTGTTGGGTAGAAAGAGGAGTTCACTGCTCAACAAACTTCTCTTCTACAGACGCCTGTCTGGAAAATTCCCAGCTCATCTCTAGCTCTGAAACTGCCAGATTTCTGTCAGACATGGAATGGCTGGAGGTTTGGCCGCTGGAAACACACAGGAAAATCTCAGGTAGCAGTACAGGCAGATGAAGAAAAGGCCATGAGGGACTGGCATGTCCTGGGAGACAGAAAGGATCCTCCCCATCCGGGAACGATTTGGAGAGGAGCTGCCAAAAACACAGCAGAGCAACTCCCGTGCCAAGACTAGTTGCTCAGTCCGGGTGGGTTACATTAATTTGCCTGAACTCAAGTAGCTGCAGGACTGAGGATTTCCAGCAACAAAACTACCCGGGGCAATTTTCTGTCTTTCTGCATCGCAGACCTGACCTTCATGCCTCGTGCCAAAGGGCTGGTAGAAAAGGACACTGCTCCTCGAGTGGATGTGGGGGCTTGTGGAGGAGCTCTGCAGTTCCTTACTTCCACAGCACTGCCTATAAGATATCAACCGGCAAATAACTGCTGATCGGGGAGGCAGTTGGTAAAGTCTGCAGTGAAATTACATAAAGTACAGCAAATGCCTCTTTGATAGTCCCTCCTCTGCCTCAGCTCTTTGTGCTTTTTATCCAACACCACAGTCCTGCAGAGAAAATCATGTTAATAGACCCAAGTTTACTGAAATTCAGCTAGGAAGAAACAGCCGTCTCCCCACAGCAAAGAAACCTCTTCTTCTTTCTTTGTACATAGACTCTCCCGAATTAGATCCGCACGCTGCCTTCTCACCATCTCCAGAACTGTAGTTTATAAGCAGCCTTTACATGTAGCTATAAAAATGAGAGCCTAGACAAGTTTACATGACAATCTGCCACCAAGACAACTGAAATACTCCATCAGTCAGTATACCTTCCAAAGAGGCTGGGTTTATAGGAGAGGTTTGAACTTGATCTTAAAAAAAAAAAAAAGAAAAGAAAAAAAAAGAAAAGAAAAAGGAAAAAAAAAAAGAAAGCTTTGTAATTTTCTTCCCTCCTCAACAGGAAACTGTGTTATTGCAAACCTTGTAAATTCCAAACCCCAGCAAGTTGACTCCGGAGAATTCTTTCCATGTACAATTTGCGTGATTTAAGAAAAAAAAAAAAACCTCAAAAAAAAAAATCAGATGCACATGGTTCACTATTATTCTCAGCTAAACGTGCGTGCAAAGCCGCTCCTCTAACTGCCTGTTAAAAACCACCCTGATTTTAACGAGCAGCTGTCATAATGTTAAACTGGGATTAGCAGTTCCCGAAAGCAGACTCCCTCTGCAATCTCTGCTCCTTTAGTCCTTCCCCGGAAGGCAATTCCTTTCTTCCTACACCTGTCCAGGTGGGCTACATGAAGTGAGAAGCACTTAGAGCACTAGTTCCAAAGGCCTCAGGCACAAGGGGGGTGTGTGTGGGGGGGAGGAGATAACAAGAAGGGGAAGAGATTGAGTTAATGAGTTGCAGAATAGTTCCTGTAATCTTCTTGAGGGTTCTTTCCTCATTCCACACCTGGATGGACTTCAAACTGGATCTATCTCTGCAAGCGCACGGCTTGTAAAATTCAAACCCGAAGGACAGAGGAGGATGTCGACCTGGGGAGACAAAAGAGCTGCAGTTTCAGACACGAAACCCTGTTTGGGTTGTGGGTTTGGTTTTTTTTTTTCCCGAGGGAAAGAAGCCAAGGATATGCTTGCTTGCTCTCTCCTACAAAACCTCCAGACTAAACTCATCATGATTAATTAAATGAAAGCAAGTTTTCTAGGCAACTGACTAGCAGCAGCCCCTTCAAAACAGATCCTTTAATCAAAAGCAACCACTGGGATAACAAAGAAAATACCCCCCCCAAACACATTTCCCAGCATAGCCTCTGGTCCAACAGACTCAACACCAAACCAACCACCACCCAGAGGAAACTTTTACGAGGAGGTCTCTGAAGTGTCCCCGTTTGGATGGGGACACATAGCGGGCCTGGCTTCAGCAGCTGGCTGGAATCACCCGCGGAGCTGGGGAATGAAGAGCAGAGCGCATCCTGGGGCACAAATTCCTCCTGGTATCAGCAGAGGGATAACCTCACGCTACAGTTAGATCCTGGAACAGGTTGCACGTGGCTGAAAGGGTTAATGGCTCTTTGTTACTTGCCTCCAGAATTATCCCAGAACAGGTGTGGACTGGACACAGTAAGGTTATTTTCAAGTGAACAGCTTGGTAAATAGCCCAACACTACAGTCTCAATTACTTCCAACCAGCGTTGCAGGATCCAATATGTAGGTCAGGGACAAAGTCAAAAAGAAAAAGTGTAAAGCCAGGCTGCACTTTGATCAGATTTCCTCGATTTTAGCAAGACAAAAGAGGCACTCCCTGGAATGCAGTTATCTCCTGGCAAACACTCCCAGTGGGTGTTTGCAGACGTACTTCTAGAGAGGCCAAGGAGTCCCCAGGACTCCACCTGCAGATAGAGCTAAAGGGCAGCCCAAAGCCACCAGAGAATCTCACCAGCCAGCCTAGAATGATGGATTATGGCCCTTCTGCAACTCCCTCCACCAGACTCCAAAAGACAGCAGCTCCACTGCTTTAGGTGCTGCTCAGACTTACTGTCCCTTACTGGTAAAGCAAGGACAAGGTGGGATTTGGGACGGAAGAGTGTATTTGCCCTCGAGGTTTCCAGAGAAACCTAAGGAAGGCCCTATGCCAAATTCAGACCTTTCAGCACATCCCACTTCAGAGGTGCTGGCAAGCAGGAATAAGGGCACACAAGGTGGTGGAATTAAGTGCTGGAACAAAAGCAGCACACACCAGACAAACCGAGGAAATATGGGGTATCAGGAGTGGATCAAAGCCAGGTTTTTGAACTCCGCAAACAGAGATGAGCTTTTGGAAAAAGAGGTTCTAGAGAAGGAAAGGAAGGAAGGAAGGAAAGCAGGAAAAGCTTCATCTGGGGGAATGGAGCACAGTGGGGACAGCAGACGTGGATGCTGGTTTGCAGGACTCTCACAAAGGTAAACCAAGCTCTGCTGCAGTCGCACACCTTCTCCCTGCTCCACTTAGACTTCCCCCACAGCCTCGGTGAGCTGCTGCTGGACAGGCACAAGTTTCCCAGGAGAAGAGAATTCAGACCAACTCACTTTCTGCCATGTATGCAGCTCTTCCACCCGCACGCACAAAACCCCTCTTGGTCCCACGCCAGGCGCAGCATCAGTCTGCTTACATCTGAAAGTTCAAATGTGGCATCTGTCCTTCTGCAAGCTTCAGCCAGCAGACCTGAGGAGCCAGGCTGGAAACTCCCATCCCTGAAGCACAGCACAGTGGAACGGAGGAAGTGCCAGGACACGCTGGAGCAACACGACCCAGCACACATACACGCACTTTTCTTGGCTTTTCAGGGAAGGCCAGACATGCACTTAAAATTTGTTCCACTGGCAGTGCCCTGAACTCAGTACCAGGGAATTGCAAAAGCTCCCCTTGCTCACAGTGACTACCAACAGCATAACATGAAGCTTCTACAGAGCATCTTCCAGCCACACCGAAGACTGGGATTCCCCCAGCCCCCCTCCTCTGTGAGCCGGGAGGACCCTTGCCCCTCACTTATCCCCCAGAAGCCGCTCACGAGGGGTCCGAAGCCTCCCCGCACTTACTCTAAAAGCAGCCCCATTCCTCAGTGCTATTCTCACTCCCAAGCCTGCCAGAGCAGATTTCATTTCCTAACCTAGGAAACGGTCTCCAGAAGTTCCTGAGAAAGCCACTGTGATTCCTCAGGTTGCTCTTAAGTCCCCACAGCGAGATATTTCCTTCATAGAACATTTTCCTTTCGGAATGTCTTCCATCCACTCATATCTACACAGGCATTCTCCCAAGACCTGTGATTTCCCCTCACCTCAAGTCTCAGCACTACAACCTCCAAGGGGTGTAGATGAGAGTCTGGAAGCCCTTCACACACAACACTGCCAACTCTCCCATTATCTCCAGCACAGCATCCTCTGCCACTGTGTGGTGTCCTGGGGAAGGAGCAATACACGTCAGACTCATCCCGAGTAGAGGCAAATTACATCTCTCTGCTGTGGTTTCTCTGCAAGGCATGAATGACACTCCGCTACTTCTCCCGTGAACTGAGGTTTCTATCAAACACACTTACAGATGGAGGTTCTTACATTGTTTTGCCAGCTGAACTCTGCATCAGTCAAATGTGACTGGACAATTAGAGGGGGAGGGAATAAGAACCCACAGAGCGATGCCAGAGCGCCCAGGACACGTCCTAGGGGAGTGCTCTGCCAGAGCAAGCTGAAAGTTATTTCCTAATCTCTTCCACAAATTAAAAAGCTACTGCAATAACGGCTCAATTAGATTTATTTTACTATGGAAATGCTTTAAAGCTGCAGTTAATGCTTCCGCTCAGCCTTTTACACCCTCGTGAAGAGAAAGCACGACAGTACTATTCCAGTATCATTTCTCAGCCACGAGAGAGAGGAGGACACTCCTTGAAACCTATTTTCATGCACAAACCAATCTACCCACTGAGGAAGGTTCTGGGACTGAATTCCCTTCAAAACACATGAGCCAGCAGTTAGAACAAGCCATTTGGGTCAACCACAGGAATGCAGTTAAGGAGAAGGTATGTTAGTACCCCCAAAAGAAGATACATTCATGTGCCAAAATTGGGGATGGTCCCAGAAGCCGTGCTGGCTTGTAAAGTATTTGAACCCACCCATAAACAACATCCCTGGTAGAAGCAAAGGTGTCCAGGCCACACCTCAAGCAAAGTCAGCCTTTGCCAAGCCCGCCAAGGAATTTTTGGGTAAGGCGAGCTGACAAGGATGCAGTTTGTTATTCAGTCTGTGACAGAATGATTCAGGGGTTTCCAAGAGCAGGAAATGAAACAGACAATGAAAGCTGGAACAGGATGCTAATGATTCACTACACCGGCCTAGCGATACATTAAGTCTTCTGCAATCAGACGCGGGGCCTGAGCCCACAACATGCTTAGGCTAGTGGGGGGGCTGGCAGCTCCTGTGTTGGCTCTGGGATCCAGCAGATCACCGAGAGGGACTTTTTCAAGGTCAGAAGGAAGAGAAGGTAGTGAAAGGATGCAAAACCAGCTTGAAAATCTCAACTAAGCCCTAGGTGGCAATACCAGCTTTTTGCAGTGTCACTACAACTGCAGCAGTCAGGTGGGCAGCGCGGGAGGGACGCTGGAGGACTCTGATGAATTCAAAGATGATTTTGCACTTGCTCCCTGCCCCAACGGCCCCCCTCCCACCCCAGCTAGCAGTGAAAAGAGTTACCCAAAAAGGGCTTTTCTGAGGCCAGGCCCAGAGTGAGAAGCCAGCCAAGGGGAATACTGCAGGGATACATATCCAGGGCAACGGAAACAAGGGAGGGGGGAACACTTAGCTCCAAGGTGAATAGAAATTCATTTGTGATAGGTCAGTCCTGTGCTAAATGCCAGGAGAGGCAACTGGCTCATTCAGCACTTTTCCAAATCCTCAGTTTCACCCCCCTGCTCCCACCTGGAAGCCCTATTTCTGCAAGTGAATCCCAGGAGGGTGCTTCATCCCTTCAGCGAGCATCACGGCTCTCACAGCCACACAGAGCCACTGGAATCAGCAGTTTGAGACAAGGTACGATCGAGCCAAGAGTTTCAACTTTAAAAAAAGGATAAAAACAAGTGGGGAAAATTTCAGTATTGCTACAGAAGCTTGACTACTAGGATCTAACTCAGACAGAAAAAGCTATTCCTGGGAAGTGGCGGGAGTCCCGGTGGGAAAGTCGTTTCAAACTAAGCGGTGCTCACACCTGACACAGGCAGAAGGAAGGAAGGTTAAGTTAGTGCTTCTCTTTCTCTGGGTCTTCGATCCCCCAAACAGGCAGATTGTCCTAAACCCAGTAAAATCCTCTGCACTTTTCAGCACTGGTTAACCCTCAGAATCACTCAAGTCACACAGTCGCTTCACAAAGCCGTTTGCTGGAGACAAGTAGCCAGCATGGCTACAGGAACAGGGGCAGAGAGCTCAAGCTAGGACCGCCAACTGCCCGCTCCAGCCCCACAGCTCTCGGGGGCTGCCGCACCAGGACCCCAGCCAGCCCCTGCAACGTCTCCCAGCAGCTATCAGACCCCAGGAGATGATGACAGTGCTTTTGGGGGACACGAGCAGCTAAACCCAGTTACTCACCTACCTCCCCGAAACACACTGCATCTACACCATGATCTTTTGCTTCCTGACCACGCTTTCTACCCTGGTTTAACTGGGATTGCATCTCTATGAATCACAGCTCACCTCCATGCCTGAGCACTTTTCCCCCAAGGTAAGAAGAATCCCTAAAGAGACCCTGCTCTTTGAGATTTTTTTGATTTGCTTTGAGGGCTTTTTATATTTATTGTTGCTTTCATAATCTTTTCCAAGGTGTTTTTTCAAGGACTTTACAACACCAGGCAACACAAGCCTGTGAAAAGTCCTTGGAATCCTTACAATGGTAGGAGCCTTCTAAACACTTAAGCTAAAACCGACAAAATTCTAAAGGAACACACTAGAATTAAAATCTGTCCTTGAGGCCAAGGAGATATTTGCCAAAGCATTTCCCATCCCCTCTTCCAGCCTATTTTCTGCTGGTAAGCTGCACTAGGAATGCAACTTCTCCTGCGCATTGGTGAAGTGCCCACTAACCGCGCCATGGAGCTGTGCAGTCCCGGACTCATCCAAATTCCTTGCCCGCAAGATTTCTGGGGCAGAGAAATAGAGGCGTATAAATACGATTATTTAGCATGCAACACATCAGTAAGCAGTGGGACACCTTCCATGGGTCACAGCTCCATCTACCGCCTATTTCACAAAACAACCGTGTGGAAACCCTCGCGTAAAGCTGCTCCAGTAAGCCCGATCCGGGCTTGGACACACGGTTCTTCGCAAGCCTTTAGAAAGGGTCCCGGCACAGCAACTCATCCCAAAAGGGAGAAGGAAGTCTCCTTTGAAGACTTTGAAGAAGTTTCTTTGCACAGCAACAGGTCACGCTCGAACCGACGACCGTAACTCTATGAATAGCGGTATTTTGGTGTTTCCGGAATTACCGCTGCGGTGGTTTTACCAGAAGAGTTATTTAAACAAAACCAACAAGTGCTCGGAGCGAAGCGCTTTGGCAAAGTTTGGGTCCAAGCAGAAAAGGGAAAACATTGTGTTCATCAGATCCTCTGCTGTCTGAGGTATGGCAGCAGCTGAGCGCCATGTGATAAGGAGAAAAAAAATAAAGTCATTTTCCAGAGAAACTGAGACTAGACTGCTGTCACATGTGAAATCAGAGGAAGATCAGGGGAGTGGATACGGATCACTAGAGCCACATCTCCCACTCTAACCACCAGGCCCTTCTTATGTGCACAGAGTATCTCCCTGAACCATAAAGGAGATTACCCCTCCTGTTCACAGAGAAAAGAAGAAAGAAAAACACTGCAATGATTTATCTGCCCAGAGGGAAACAGTCTTCTCTACAGCTCAGAGGAGACCTTGCCCTTGCAAGCCTCTTGTTTGCTGATGAGGGCTCCAGATGAGGGCTGTTTTGCAAGGAAACCCAGCGAGCAGAAGAGGCAGAACTGAATCAGAGGCTATTAAGGGTTTAAATACGTAAACTAATCTGTCTCAAATAGCAGCAAACTTTGACCAGAAAAGTGCCCACAAGAAAACTGGACACCACAGGGCCTGGTTTAGAGCTGTCACGAGACTAACAGACATGAGAATGACTCTTTCAGGCCAGTAGAACCAAAATATGTAATACTAGCCTTGGTTTACAGTCAAGGGGAAGAGTTTTGTGAATCAGTTCAGGCTTTAAGCGATCGGTGTGACGCAGGAGGTGTATTACCCAGGCTCCCATCACCACACCCTGTACATACACCATCTTCCAGTCCAATTTTGCAGCTGAAACCAGTCTGTTCTCCCCAGATTGGTCCCACCCTCTCCTGTGATCTGAACCCTCCTGTGCATCCACGTCTGAAACAGGACTGTGCTGCACTGGATTGCATTTTCAAGCCCTCCCAGCTCCACCACCTGCAGCAAACCACTGGTGCATGCCCAGCCCTGGGCCTTTCCAGTTCCCACTCACATTTCTTCTCTTTTTAGACGTCTTGGGAGATTGGGAGTCACTTTGTCCCCATCTCCCTGTCCAAAACCAGCAATCACTTGGCTGCCCTCTGCCCAAACAAGACCATCTCCATAGCCCTCAGACAGGAACCCTAGCCCTCACTGGAACCCGAGGAGTACAGATCAATTCTGCCAGCTCCAGGAAGGGAGCAAACAAAGGCCCACAGCTTTGCCTTCCCTCCTCTCACCTCCTCCTTCCCACCCACTCTCCACCTTTTCCTCGCACATGCAGCATCTGCACACGAGCCAAGCAAACAAACAAAAAAAAGGATAAATCACCTTATTTCACTCAGGCACAAGGATATAGAACTTCAAACTTGCTGCCCAAAGGGCTTTTCCAATTTAAAACTTGAATGAAAGAGACACCAGCAGCACATTTAGAGGATGCCACGCTGTGTGAATTAAGAGCCTTATCCACAGGTTTAAGCAACGAACTGGATCACACACAGATTTTACTGCACCTCTCTTTGCCCTTGGAGTAGCAGATAAAATGCAGTCAAGAGAAAGTCAATTCCTGACCCCATCGGAAGGCACAGTTGTGAAAGACTGAGAATGGGATCACTGGAAGAGTCACATGGTTCAAGCCTCACTGACAGCTCACGGAAGGCTCCAGGCTTTGCTTACACATCGTTTTCTGTATTTTGTTCCTTCCATTTTATTACTAGAGACAGTTGCATGAGAACGGGATCTTTGTTGCTTAGGAGAGCATCTGCTCCCACTGCTTATCCTCCTCCTGAAGTCATAATCTTACGTGACATCAAAATCGTTTCCAGAGCCACCAATTACAGTGTCACAGAGGATTATGACTTCAGGTGTAGAATTTGCAGTGGGAGCAGATGCTCTCTTCAGGAAAACAGAAAAAAAAAATCCCACAAAAAAAAACTTAAAAAAAAATAAAATCTTGTTTTCATACGAACGTCTCTATTAATAAAATACAAAAGAAGAAAAACAGTCTGACAGCCAGAACGGTTGCTAAGTATAAAAATATTTTTTTAACATTTCCACGAGGCATCAGCTGCTCTTTGGAAAGTTCCCAGGGTTTAAATTATTAAGAGGTACAGAACGTAGTGAGAATCCATCCACGACAGAGAAAAGGCAGGAGAAAAGACTGCAGAACGGCGTATTGCTGCTCAGTAAGCGGATGGTAAAATTCTGGCCAGTGCTGCGACGACAACTCCGAGAGGAGGGCAAAAAAAATAAAAAAGGGAACCGTGTATTTTTGGTTCTTTCTAAGGATCCCCAAAGCGCAACCAAAATCAACCAAGAGATGTTTTTACAGATTCGAAACCCTGTGAAAAACAAAACTCAAAGAATCCTTGTCAAATCGTAAGGAATTTAGAGGTTTCCAACAACCACTATCCCAGAAGGACAGGGAGCCTCTTAGAGTCAGTAACAAACAATCTGGTGTGCGGTTTGGTAGGTAGCTAATATAGTCACAGGCTCCTCTGGATTTGATCCGCGGAAAGAAGCCAAGTGTAATAAGTCAGTTTGAAGCTGGAGAAAGGCTGCGGGGGAGGAGGAGCACCCTTTAGGATGCAGTAATAATGCCGTGTGATTTGAAATTTTTATTAGAGCTTAACAGAGCAAAGCAACAGTAGGTGACAAAAGAAAACAGACTGAAGGCGGAGAAAGAGCCTTATAGAGGAAAAAAAAACCCCAAGTAATAATGGAAAGGCTGTTGCATGGGAAATATTTTGTAAGATGACTGCCACTATTAGAAGATTTCAAAATGCCAAGCGTAATTAAAAGCTCTCTTTTCAAATGCAGTTCACGGCTCACACACAAACGTTTCCCACCACGTGAGCCTCAGAACGCTGCAAGGGGCCGAGCAAAAACGCATTTAAGAACTGCCAAACGTGCCAAGGCAGTTTGTACCAATTCTCCACCTCCCCCCAGACACGCACACCCCCCCCCGAAAAAACCCTTCACAACAACCCTTTAAAGGCTTTGAATTGTGCTGCCGGGGGATTATCAGTAAGTGACATTTACAAGTGATTAGAGGACAGAGAATTATCTTAGTCACTTGTGGGAAAGGAGGAAAGCTTCAAGGTCAAATCTCTCAGTACTTAAAATGTCGGCAGATGTTTTGTTTATACAAAAAGTGTCGTTTGATTTACGATAGAGCTTTGCATCCAGAACTTAACTCGGCCAACGGAACTGCAGAGAACACGGGTGGGAACGGAATCAAAAATTCATATAATACCTTCAAATATTTCACTGATTCACTCTTATTAAAATAAGAGGCCAGTTGATGTGCCAAGCGGTTACGCAGTCCCTATTAGCTTCTTGGAACAAGGGCTCCGAGCCATATAAACCTTGGCAAGCAAGGAAACGGAGATAAATCCTCAACAGCCTCAGAAATCCCACATCAACCCCTTCCCACACTCACCTCCGGACAATAGATTGCTGGAGATTTTTGCAAACTGTAAGAGATTCTCCCATAAACATGTGGCACATGATGACCTCAAGGCAGGTGGCCATGAATGACATCACTGCGTCAGACTGCAGAGTCCCACTCCGGGAGACGATGCAAAGCCGCTGGAGAGAGGAGCAGTGACTCAGTGCCTGGAAGAACTGGGCGCCCGCACAGAAATACGGCTGTTCCAGTCTGCGGGAATAAACAAAAACAAGTCAACAGGCAGTTCAGGCTCAGGCCGCTTTCAGTCAAAAGGGAAGGCAGGACATTCATGGGGGGGCTGGCAAATGGAGCAGCCAGTGTCCCCCGCTGCCTGTTTCACTCAGACGCGAGATCACCTTCTACCTGCCCGCGCCAGAGGGGTGGCACAACTAACCCAGCACTGCTGGCTCAGCCCTCTCGCTCGCTGGGTACTCTGGAATGCTGGGTGCTAAAGGACAAGGACACGTCCAGTCCTGTAAGAAAGATGGGGACAATCTTTTGAGCAGGGCATCTTGGGACAGGACGAGGGGTGACAGGCTTAAACTACAAGAGAGAGATTTAGACTAGGTACCAGGAAGAAATATTTTACACTGCAGGTGGTGAGCCCCTGGCCCAGGCTGCCCAGAGAGGTGGTGGCTGCCCCATCCCTGGCACCATTGCAGGGGAGGTTGGCCAGGGCTCTGAGCACCCTGCTCTAGTTGCAGATGACCTGATCAGTGCAGGGGGGGTTGGATGAGATGACCTTTAAAGGTCCCTTCCAACCCAAACCAGTCTGTTGAGACTGTGATACAGAAAGGTCCCAAACTGCAGATTCCAGCACCTGCAGCAAGTAACCCTGGTTTTGCAAGTTTTCCACAAAGCATGTTGGGTAAGATGAGCCTTAGGTTCTGACCAGCAGATCCCTTCTGGTCTTGTGACAAGCACAGCCTGGCTGTTGCTACCTGAGATGCACTGAGCAGTTGATGGGGATTTAGGGACTTACTGCTCCAGTGCATCAAACTGGTCATCTTCAGCTTACTGCCTAGAGAGCAACAGGCATGAAAAACAGGGGCCTCTGAGCCAACAGTGACCACAACCAGCCCTCCCCAGTCACAGGATGGCAGAGGACCAAAGCTGCTGCTCTCCTATAGAAGGATCAATCCTATCATCATTCCAACCTTTATCTTACACACTTGGCCCAGAGAAGAGAGACAGGGTCCCCTGTCATGGCTGATGTCACAGCCCAGAGTAGGACAATAAAATGAGACGGTGAAGCCACACCTGCCCAACGAGGGGTCTATGTTTTAACCAGCAGCATAACTGGGTGACTCACAGAAACCCAGTCCGCAGGAAGCAGAACCCGCTGGGGGCCAGTGTCACCAGAGAGTACATCTGCTTAGTTGAGATTTAATACAGGGCCTCAGAGCACTTGGGAATCCCAGTCACTGGGTCAGCAAGGCCAAGAGCTCCAAGAAGGTTAATCCATTAGGTGATAGCAAGCTGTCGGTCCCAACCTGATCTGGATAATCTCTGTGTAGGCTTTCGTAGTAGGTGGGGGAGGGAGGGAGAGTATCTCAGCAACTTAATCCTGTTAATTGATCAATTCTGTTCTAGAGTCTCAGCCTGCGACTGCTGGTCAGGTAGCATCCCCTGAAGGGATCCCGGCAGCCTACAAGTGCTTTGGGTAATAGATTTAGAAATTAAGGAAATCGGAAGCCTCTCCTATTTTTCAACAGCGTTATTGTTCCACGGTAAATTTAGGGTAAAAATTACTGAGTCTCCTGCAACCTCGCAGCGGGTTTCTAGGTTAATCTCTGTGAGATGACAGCCATACTTGCAGTACCGCCTTTCTCTCGCTAGATGACAATGTAGCTTTGGAATATCCCCTCAAATTAGCTTCTCAGGCTGGAAAATGAGGAGGGGCGGGGGGGGGAAAGGGGGAAGAAGCAGCAGCAGCGCATTAGTCAAATGAAAAGGAAACTACATTATCAGGAAGAAGCGCTAAACATTAAAATCCTCTTAAATCTTATATAAAACCCGAGACTTTATTCAGGGAAGAACAACGACAGCTTGCATCCAACCAGGCGGCTGTTCCTGGGAGACACCCTCGCTCGTCCTTCATTCAAGGCTCTGCGCTGCCTCCCATCTTTTTTTGCTCTTGGCCTCCATTTCAAAGCCTCTGCAAACTGCAGGGCCGAGACTGAGCGAGGCAACGCTGCACACCCCGCCCTCCTTCCCCAGGTCTTCTGTGCCTGGTTATTCTCCTGAAGGTTAAAGATACATTCGCATGACCCAAGCCATTAAGCCAACTGAGTTTCCAACAGGTGCCATCCTTTGGAGGAGAGACCAACACCCTCCTTGCCTTTTATAAATGGGAAGTGGTGGAATTTAAACCCTCCTGAGATGTTTTAGCCACCCTGGCTCCCTTGTCTATTGCAACGAGTCAGGAACGTGCACACAAACACCAGGCTCAGCTGATGAGCAGTTATTTTAGTCACACTAACGGTCCTTGTGATCACAGCAGTGACCTTGCTGTTGCTACTGTGAGGCATTTTAGACTCATTTTGTGAACAGAGGATGACAACAGAACTGACAGGTCTAGCAGTTTCACCAACAGAAGCTAATTTAGGGGGAAAAAATAAATTACAATTAAAAAAAAGGCATCTTTCTCAAGTTATAACACTTGTGTTCATATGGACTGGTGCAAGCAAACAGTCACAGTGTGCCCTTTGCTTTCATTACCACATTTTGGCTACTGTGAAGCTCCTCTGGGCACTCTTCAGGATCAGATCCTTGGTAGGATCTAAAGGATCCTACCAGGAAAGGAACATCTGCAGGACAAACTCTAAACTTGGAATGCTTTCAATACACTAGCAAGAAAATAATAAACCAAAAAAAATGAAGAGGCAAGATTTTAATACAAACCAAAGCCAGAAAAAAAAAAAAAATTAAAAAAAAAAAAAAAATAACAGAATCCCAGACTGGT